>CAXITT010000061.1:1533840-1587496 GCA_964033795.1 Lymnaea stagnalis
ATATATATATATATATATATATATTTGAGCGTGTGTGTTTGTGTGTGTTTTGTGCTTACTGGCATAGCGAAATCTTGAAATAACGAAATTTGATGTAGCTCTGTCCCTGACATTGATGCTATATCACGCTGGAACGAAATCATTTTCTAATCATCGGGGTGGGAGTTGTTAGGGGGATGGGAAATTGTGGGACACCAAATGCTCCCGAGGCAAAGCTTGTCCAAGGGGCCCCTACCCCGAAAAATATTAATAAATTCAATATACAGTGTTTCATTTTGTCGTCATCTTTTACCGTTTGAAAAAAAAAATGTATTGTAAATACTGCTGGCTGGGTGCGTCGAGTGAGTTGTCGCACTGGGTTGTATTAGGATCAGGGTTGAATGTCTTAAGAAGCGGTTTGTCAATTTTCACTCTTTTTTTATACTTTTTTGTTAAATCGCAAGCCTTGACAGGGTATTTTGTTCCATATTTTATATGAAAATTCTCTAGTTGATGGATTCGTTTGTTCTTGTTGGTTTTCTACTTCCTTCCCTATTTTCCCCCACCCAATATTTCTACTTAACTGAGTCATAACAAAAAGCATTTCACCCTGTTTAGAATTGAACTAATTTTTTTCAGAGTTCCAGTATCTCAATAATAATGAGTCACACTTGACGTAAAATAAAATTATTTCTTGCGAATTTTAATCTCTAAAAAAAAACGCCGTCAATCCATATGTAGCGACAAGTGAGACAGACCCCCCCCCCCCCCTTTTCTCCCCCCCCTTCCTACACCAACGTTTGAGGCCTAAAGAACAGTAAAGATCTGCTTTACTATTTGTAAGATTATGGCGTGTTTCATAACCAAGCCTCACGCGGATGCCGTTTTTGACCAAGTTCTTAAGTCAGATCAAAAGCTCGGGGTCTGAGAGTATCATTTTAAGTTGAGCATTTCAAGACAAGCGATCAAAGAAACGTGAACTCATTGGCTAAAATAATTAAACTTAACAAATTTTGTCTGGGTATTTAAAAGCTGTAAATGTACATTGTGCACGCATTTCATGAATTAACGTTAAAATATTCTCCTGTTGTTACTGTTAAGTTGTATTACTGAGATCAAAATACTTTTGAATAAGAAAATATTGGGTTGCAAACTAAAGGACTCACTTAAGGACTAAATTAATTCAGTGATCTCCGACTGCACGTTACAACAAGTGTTTGACTCACGTCAATGTGAGAATTTTGCTCTAAAGCGTTTAGTTTGATCTACATCAGCTTTTATTTAGACCTGATTCTATTACTCCTATGTGTTCACGTCTTATGTTGATAAAACATGTTGTGTTGCACGTGATCAAAAGTAGAAAGCCCGACTTGAATCAGCCATGTTTTTTTAGTTTACCCAATCACGACCAACATGGAAATATCAAATAAACTATGCTGGGTTTTGTTTCCGTTGTGCCACTGCCTCTCTATTCATCTACCTCTCTCTCTCTCTTTCTCTCTCTCTGTCTCTCTCTCCTCCCTCTCTCTTTCTATCTCTCTTTCAGTCTCTTTCTCTGTCTCTCTCTCCCTCCCTCTCTCACTCTCTCTTTCAGTCTCTCTCTCTCTGTCTCTCTCTCCCTCCTCCATCTCTCTCTTTCAGTCTCTCTCTGTCTCTCTCTCCCTCCCCCCTCTCTCTGTCTCTTTTAGTCTCTCTCGCTGACTCTCCCTCTTCCTCCCCCTCTCTCTTTTTATCTCTCTCTTTCCCCCCTTTCTCTCTCTCTCTATCTCTCTGTCTCCTCCCCCCCTCTCTCTCTCTCTCTTTCTCCCTCTTTCCCTCCACCCTCTCTCTCTCCGTTTCCCTCCCTCTCTGTCGCACTCTCTTTATCTCTATCTCTCTTCCTCCTTGCTTATCTCGTTATGGTGATAGTTCAGTTTTTAACTTTTTCTTCTTATTTCAGTAGCCTAAAAATGCACCAAAAAAATAAGCTAAACTTTTTTTTTAAACAGTTTTTATGTTGAAAATGTTTGGACGTAACCAACACAACTGACCATTGTCCTACTAACACTATGAGGGGATCCCTGGTGTGGACAGGGAATTAAGATCTGTGTCGCCTCAGGCAATTGCTTGTCATTCTTACCCCTGGTGTTCAAAAAATGTCTTCACGAGCACAAATAGCCAGCTGGGGCGAGAGGGTCAATAATCTTGACATGAATTGATTTGGTCTTGGGGCTCGCTGTTGGCATAGGTGGGTAGGGGGTTCAGGTGGCCCGTTGGTGAGGGGTTCAGGTGGCCCGTGGGTGAGGGGTTCAGGTGGCCCGTGGGTGGGGGGGGTTCAGGTGGCCNCAAGTGGCCCGTGGGTGGGGGATTCAGGTGGCTCGTGGGTGAGGGGTTCAAGTGGCCCATGGGTGAGAGGTTCAGGTGGCCCGTGTGTGAGGGATTCAGGTGGCCCGTGGGTGAGGGGTTCAGGTGGCCCATGGGTTCAGGGTTCAGGTGGCCCGTGTGTGAGGGATTCAGGTGGCCCGTGGGTGAGGGGTTCAAATGGCACGTTGGCGAGGGGTTCAGGTGGCCCGTGTGTGAGGGGTTTAAGTGACCTGTGGGTGAACGTAATTTACGCCTTGCATAATTGTAAGAAAATACAGCTGATTACACGTTGTAATGGGGGGGGGGGGTGAACATTAGATTAGCATGATTGCATGGTTCATACAGGGCATGCCTAAAGAGTGCTTTGGTTGACCTGGGGGCTTACCATCCGGGGTTCGATTAGTCATTTATAGTACCAACTTTACATAGTCGATGTGAGGGGGGGGGGAGGGATTTTTCCAAGTTTTTGATTTAGCACGAAATTAAAATTGTGTTTTACAGCGATAAAGCTTTAAAATAGATTAATTAAACTTAATTTATGTAAATAAGACAATATACGTTCAAACTATTTAGTCGCACTATGTCAATTATAAATTCGGGCGTTTTATTAATATACCAATGTCTCAAAGGCACAATTTGTTACATAAGGAACTATTTCACTCCATAGTTTATTTTCTTCTTTTATATTAAACTAGCTGATATACCCGGCTTTGCCCAGGATAACATTCACACATGTGTACCATTGCAGCATGGTCCATAAGGTGTCATATAAATTATTACAGGGTGGAAAATATAAAAATCATTAACAGCTGTAAATATTTGAGGTTAATGATCCATAAAGTGCATCAGTTATCACTTAAATGGGGCATTTAAGCTTTAAAAATGGTGTCATTTCAATTCGGTAGGTATTGCCTTTTTTATTATTGAATTAGTGCCCCAACCTCAAAAGAAAATGACATAGCCCATGCCAAAGTCATCTTGCGTATCCGAAAATTTGTTTGAAAGAAATTTCGTCGACGGAAAATTGATCGACGGAAATTTTTGATCGAACGGATGTTTGGTCAAATTCTTTTTTTCAGTTGACACGATCAAATTTGGCTCCAATTTTCTTTTTTAGCGCATTATTTCGTTTTACTATATAGTTTAGTGCGTTCAAAAAGAAATTTTCAGCAAAATTCGATCGCGTGACAGAAAAAAAAAAATTGGACCATATTTCCTTTCGATCAAATTTCCGTCGATGAATTTTCGTTCAAACAAATTTCCGGTAACGGTTATCTTGTTCTAGTATTTCTTTCACGGTCTTGAACGCCGTCCAATGGATGTTATCATTTATCCTGTAAAGGAAAATTCTATGTGTAAGTCCTGTAGATAAATATTCAAGGTAATATTTACAGCTTTACATCCATTGAAAACCCAAGTGTTAAACTTAGCAATTCGATTGAGAGCTTCCGTAAGGGCTTGGGGCCATAAACATATCATGTGATTTTTCACTGATCACGGAACCTATCAAAATACTTCAATAAACATTCACGCTTTATAAGCTAGAATTTTTTTTGAATTGACCAGGTGGAGAGTATAATGGCCCAGGTAGAGAGTCTGGTGGGCCAGGTGGAGAGTCTGGTGGGCCAGGCGGAGAGTCTGGTGGGCCAGGTGGAGGGTTGGCTCCACGGGTTGCTATTTAATTTTTCATTCTATCATAATCCTTTAGACGTGATAAACTTTAAGGCTTGTGAATCGGTTTAGTCGTCCCTGTTTGAGCCGAGTCCAAAAGACGCCATTGAATTCATCACATAAGGTTGTCCATTTTCAGTTTCTTCTTAATAACATTTAAGGTAATCTTTAAAAGCCTACAATCGTCCCAAGAGGTGCCCAAGTCTTAACTCAGAAAGGACCTCTATCAAAAGCCATTAAATGATTATTCAAGTTAACTTTAAAAAAAAAAAAAATTGCAAATAGTTTGGGAGGCCCCGTTAAAAAGTCCCGGTCAATAAGGTGCCCAAAATTAACGCTTATTAAAGGGGGCCCTTTTCATAATCTTGATCATAAATATTCTAGATAATATTTAAAATGTGTCAATCAGTTTAGGGACCTCAATGTTAAAAGTTATAAAGATCAGTTTTGGCTACCGTGGGCCAACCTGAATTCGAAAAAAAAAAATGACTTAGCCATTGCTATTTCTGGTCTAATGTAGAACAACTGTGGAAAATCTCAACATTCTATTTCCAATAGTCTTAAGGCGATAATTAAATGAACAAACAAACCCACATTGAACTTTATTTATAGCACAGATTCAAAGTAACTTTTGAAAGCTCTAAATTGGTTGAGGGCCCTTGAGATGGTCTGGTCAAAAAGGTGACTTTCAATTGATGCCTTTAAAATGTGCCCTACGAAAATACTTTATATTAATAAACACACAGACACAAACGTATAAAAATTGCCTATCGGCTAAGGGTCACATAAGGACCATAACCACGGGGAGCACACATTTTCCCTCAAAAAAGTGCCCTATCAAAACCCTTTAAAACATCAAGTGAATCCTTGAATTTTGCTCATCAAAATTGTTTGAAAAGGCCACAGATTTAGCATTTCCGGTTTTAAATTGTCCCCCCCCCCCACACACACACACATACCTTTTGCTTTAGTAGAAAGGGACATATGACATGTCAAGTTATTTAAAGTGGAGCCCTATCAAAACCATTTAGATAAATTACACAAAGTGACGCTATAAAGTTGTCTCCCTTTGATGTAGTTTTAAAATGCCAGAGCTACATGTATAGACTTTTTGATTACTAAAATTTGGGAGATTGCCTCAAAAAGGAAGTGACGTGGCATAAGATACTTTCAAGAAAATATAGATAAAAACGACTCCTAACCCACCATCGTCTTCATCAGAATAATAAGGTCCATGATATGTACTACATCAATTCACTTGGCAGCCTATACTGAAGCCGATGGGTATTAATCTAGCTCATGTATATCTGGGGGAAACTAGAAATTGTGGCCCTAATTGGTCAACCTGAAATAGCCTATGGTAAAAGTATAATTTACAGAGTGGTTGCCTGCTGCTTTCTTTTCACATTTTTTTAAATTAAGGTTATTTTAGTGGTTTGTACCATCGATATGGGGTTTGCTGCTAGACAGCTTCAAGAGAAATGCCAGGAACAAAATACAGACCTATATACTACATTTATCGACTTGAATAAGGCCTTTGACAGGGTCAATAGAGCTGGCTTGTGGAAAATCATGAAGAAATACGGATGCCCAGACAAGTTCACAAACATCATCCGTCAGCTGCATGATGGTATGATGGCCCGAGTACAGGACAACGGTCAATCATCTCCAGCATTCCCCATCACAAACGGTGTAAAACAGGGTTGTGTTCTTGCTCCCACACTCTTCAGTATTATGTATTCCGCAATGCTGTCTGATGCGTTCAAGGACTCCACCATGGGCTTGCCAATCCGGTTTCGTACTGATGGACAACGAGCTTCTGTTTGCAGACGATTGTGCCCTTAATGCTCCATCAGAAGCCGTCATGCAACACAGCGTTGATATCTTCTCAGAGGCCTGCAATAACTTTGGCCTCACAATCAACACAAAGAAGACTAAGGTGATGTATCAGCCAGCTCCCAGTAAGCCCTACGTTGAACCCAACATCCTCATCAGTGGACAGCGTCTTATCCCGGTGGATACATTAAATTTACTTACTTGGGCAGCACCCTCTCTAGATCTGTCGTCATGGATGATGAAATGAATGGCAGACTCGCAAAAGCTAGTGCCCTATTTGGCAGGCTCCGCAGCACTGTTTGGGACAGGAGAGGTATCAGACGAGAAACAAAGCTCAAGGTCTATAGCGCAGCAGTCCTGTCGACACTGCTTTATGGATGTGAAACGTGGACTGTCTACCAGCGTCACGCCAAGAAACTGAATCATTTTCACACTACCTGCCTCAGGAAACTCCTCGACATCAGGTGGCAAGACAAAGTCCCCGACACCGAGGTCCTCGCTAGAGCGAACCTACCTAGTATCTTCACCATTCTGATGCAGTCTCAGATCCGTTGGATGGGACACGTAGCCCGTATGGCAGACCACCGGCTCCCGAAACAAATATTTTTTTGGAGAATTCACGATAGGCAAGCGCTTCCAAGGAGGTCAAAGAAAGCGTTACAAAGACTCACTGAAAGTGGCACTAAAGGCCTTCAGCATAAACCCTACTCATTGGGTGCAGACAGCCCAGGACAGAGCCAGATGGAGAGCTGCTGTCAAGAAGGGGGCTAAATCCCATGAAGCTAGGAGAATAACCACGGCTGAGACACGCAGGCTTGTCCGAAAGAGCAACATTAGGTCATCGTCTGAAGCAACTATTCCATGCCCACGGTGTCATAGATTATTCCGAGCAAGGATCGGTCTAACAAGCCACCTAAGAGCTCACCGTAATCCCAACCCCCCCCCCAATTATTCCGAGCAAGGATCGGTCTAACAAGCCACCTAAGAGCTCACCGTAATCCCAACCCCCCCCCCCGCCCGCCCCTAACCGGATGATTCGATGGTCCTTGTCGACTTCGACGGACGAACAACACGTACTACATATAAAACTATTCAAGTATATAAAGATGTTTTTGCAAAAATAAAATAAATTGCCACGAAATCTTATGTTGCAATCTGTTTATCTTGTTCAATAACATGAATAATAATAAAAAAACTAGGTAATAAATAAAAAATATTAATGTAAGTGTCGAATTCCTTTAAATTATTATCAAATTTAATTTAAAATGAAGTGTAGCATCGATATGACCATGGCCATATCCCGTGATTAATGAGACAAACAAAATGTGTGCAAATAGTAGATAAATATTTTACCAAAAAGATTCGTGGGTGAACATTTGAAATTTTATTTTAGAGATTTGAAAATAAAATATTTCATTTAAGACATACAGCTAATTAAATGTGACAAAATATATAACAATTATAAATGAAACATAAATAACAATTTATATGTTGATGAATAGCGGTATGAAGATTTATGATTTGTCTTTGTTTAGTGTATAGCCCCTGTTTTTAACTGTAACACTATCATGTCGGTTACTAAAGTCAGTAAATAATAAGCCCAGAGCAGATCAGATCGCTTCTCAACCTTTTGGCTAAGATCAGGAGGTTGTGTCTGTTCTTATCCCGCCGTGGTTACCAAAGCCATGGTAGGAACGTGATATCTCGCTTGGTTTTCAGCCTGGGTCAGGACGATCTGTAAGAGCAAATGAGACAGCCGCAAGGCCAAGAGACCCACAGGGGTAGATTTTGAAGAGGGTCTACCCTGGTATAGCAGTAGTTCTGGAGGAACCTGTAATTTAAAAATAATAATAAGCCCAGAAAAAAATCTGATCGCTTCTCGGCCCTTTGGCTAAGATCAGAATGTAGTATCTGTTCTTATCCTGCCGTGCTTACCGAACCCGTGGGAAGAACGTGATGGTTCGCCTAGTTGTCAACCCGTGTAAGACAAAGGAGAGAGCTGCATGGTCATGTCAATTTGGTTGGGATCCATTGTTTCGTATTCTTGTGATTAATCAACCCATTAACAAACATAGTCCCACGGAGCTTCATGTAATAGATTTCGTACATGTTGTACATTCATTATAAGCTTCTTTAATGACATGAACTAAGTTTCTGTCAAAATTTTATTAATGATACTGTTGTATTACAGTGAAAAGTGGTGCAAGATACAGAACAAAAAATAATACAACGTCCTGTACATCAAGATATTAATGGTGTATTTTATGAGTGGAAGAGGATTTAGAATTTATTTTACCTTATAATAGCCAGCTATATACACGACGACTTAGGCTACAATGCAAGCTTCTACTTAAATTGTTGTATCTAGGCAAAGATATACACGAAGACTTACTTTACTAAGCAAGTTTATTTTATTTATCTTTCAATCTTATTATATTACCTTTCTTTCTAAAGATTATTCATATATTATTTTTTTAATCAGCTTCTGTTTAACAAGATTCAACTTCTGACAGTCTGACTAAGAGCCCCGTAAGTCATCGCTTCGGTAGCAAAGTGAAGTTGCCGACGCCGCCACGCTAAGGGGCCCTCTTCTGGGGAGGAACTTGATTAATCCCGAGACACGTTCATGTTACTTAGTGCTAACGCGTTTACCTGGTACCATCGGGTGTTGAGCGGCGGCACTCAATGTGGCGCTACGAGACCGTTAGTCTGGCGTACACCAGTACTTTAACCTCATCCCTCCCTCTCTGGTAGAACATGTGTCTCGACTGACTTGGAGTGTTCATTAAGAGTTCAGTGGAGTTGATATTACAACAACAAGAAAATCCTATGGCTTTTAAATGTGTTGTGAGATCACAAACTCTGGTGAAGTAGAGAAATAACCTTGAGTTGAAATTATGTAAAACTCAAAGAAGAACATAAGAGAGCTAAGTGGTCACATGAAATTCATTTGTTTGGGAGCCACTGACTTCGCCAACGTCACAATACAATACAAATGAATCACCGAATATATTAGTGTTTGTTTGTTTTTTTTTAATTGTATGTTTATATATATATATATAAATATAAATATATATATATAGTGTATTTAATATAATATTTAAACATATATTTAAATTGTTTAAATTGCNATATAGAGAGAGAGAGAGAGAGAGAGAGAGAGCGAGAGAGAGAGAGAGAGAGAGAGCTTCCTAGGCAATCGCATCATTCGGGCGGGCTTTGAATGATCCAGAAGCTCTTCTATATATAACGGATCTCATTTCAAATTACGTTTGGCAATATTTGAGACGAACTTCTGGACGCTTGTGTGCCAGAACACCACATACTTGCCAAAGTTTAGCGCCAGCTTATGACAATTGTGCACACACAAAATTCTGCTGCCCAATGCATTTGGGGAACAGGGTTTTTTGTAGCACATGTTTTAACTTCCCTATTAGCTATGAATAGTTTATGTTTCTTATATGTGAACATAAATAATAACAAAAATGAATTCTAAAATTAACTAACATTTTCCTTCTCCCTTTTTCATTACAAAGACTATGGTGTACAACAACCGCTTAGAAAAATGCTTCTTTAATTTTCGCGGACGGAAGCAAGTGAGGTAGTTTCGTTATGTGTATTCACTATAGTACTGACGTTATCTGTTAGTCATGTACGGTGAAATGAAATCCCGTTGTCCTCCACTGCCAGAGACCTGGGCTTTTATATTGACAGTAAACTTAGAATGATTCCCATATCAGTTCAGTGGTCAGGGCATGTTTCTGTCATCTGCGCGCCCTGGGTCAGCTGCGTCCTCAACTCAATAAGAGAACAGCCAGTGCCGTAGCAGTACGTATACTGTAGCATTGTATAGGCCTACTCAATGGAACGATTGTAAGTAAACTGCAGTATTGTATAGGCCAACTTACTGGCACAGCTGTAACCATACTGTAGTATTGTAAAGGCATTCCGACTGCCATGTCGCGATCCTATGTATCATTGGTTTCTTTTAGCCAACTCTTTTAGCCGTTCATACGTTGTCATCCCACCGTATTGAACACAACTCACTTTTCCATTAGCAATGTAAACTTTTATCCAGAACATACATATCAGGCTGTACAATGAATCAAACACATGCATAGTGCAGCTCTCTATCAGGCTGTCCAATGAATCAAACACATGTATAACGCAGCTCTCTATCAGGCTGTCCAATGAATCAAACACATGTATAACGCAGCTCTCTATCAGGCTGTCCAATGAATCAAACACATGCATAACGCAGCTAGATTTAACACAACTTTTCTCGGCCAAGTTCTCTCAACGATTCCTCAACAAAAATGTAAGTATTCCTAGGTTTTTAATATCTCTAAAAGAATATACGAAATTTAACCTCTTCTCTATGCTAGATTCATACTTAGAATAGTTTGATAGAATAGTTTGATAGAATAGTTTGATAGGATAGTTTGATAGAATAGTTTGATTGCCAAGAAAATATAAGGCAAAAAGCAGATTTATAATTCAGATGTTGCTTGTTTCTTTTTCAAATTTTAATGACATTATTTATAACTAGTTATAGCTCGCCAAACATTGGCGACAGCAATGCGTTAACTTCTCATCTACTAAAATTACTTGAGAAAACATGTACACATTTAAGAATCACAATTTTTGCAACACCCCTTCCCCCATGATACGTCACTGCACATTTCCTACGCCCATGAACTATATTAATATTCTGATAACCCAACCACTTTTAAACCAAATACTCATTACATCATATTTAAATTGAGAAGATGTCGTTTTCCGAAAAGAAAATATTACGCACCAAACCCAGTTGTGTTATTTAAAAAAATAGCTAGCGTAGTTATCGGGAATTTTATTTTGCGCACAACTGAACTCACTATTGAACCATGCTTTCTTCCAAGCATAGAGAATTATACGTAACAAAATTCATCGACAGAAAATTCTATCGTTCATTTTTTAGTCATTGTATTAATTATTTTCAAACGCAATGATTATTGTAGAAAACGTTTCTTTATTAAATAAAGAACTCCATTACTAACACGCCATTACTGACTACGCCATCACCACTGTTGCTCCTGCTAAAACATAACAACATCAACAACGCCATCTCCCATGCCCAGATATACGTAACAATATACAAAGCATACAGCAAAAGCAATGGAAAAAAATTCAGTACTAAAGTCGCTGAATAGGGAGCAGCCAGCTTGTTAGGAAGAAGTCGACCAGAATCGTAATATGTACAAGAGGTAGTAATAATTATCTTGGATGTTGCAAGCAAGCACGTGACAGCATTGCTGTATGTTTTGATAGCAATTTACTGACAAAAAGTAAAAGGCCTTGATAGTGTAAAAGCAGAGCATAGCAAGTGAAACAGCAGAACATTCCAAGTGGAACAGCAGAACATAGCAAGTGGAACAGCCGAACATAGCTAGTAGAACAACAGAACATAGCAAGTGGAACAGCAGAAAATAGCACGTGGAACAACAGAACATAACAAGTGTTAGCAAGTGTAATAGCAGAACATAGCAAGTGGAATAGAAGAACATAGCAAGTGGAACAACAGAACATAGCAAGTGGAACAGCAGAATATAGCAAATGGAATAACAGAACATAGCAAGAGGAACAGCAGAACATAGCAAGTGGAACAACAGAACTTTAGCAAGTGGAACAAAAGAACATAGCAAGTGTAACAAGAAGAACATAGCAAGTGGAACAACAGAACATAGCAAGTGGAACAACAGAACATAGCAAGTGGAACAACAGAACATAGCAAGTGGAAAAGAAGAACATAGCAAGTGGAACAACAGAACATAGCAAGTGGAACAGGAGAACATAGCAAGTGGAACAGAAGAGCATAGCAAGTGGAACAGGAGAACATAGCAAGTGGAGCAACAGAACTTTAGCAAGTGGAACAAAAGAACATAGCAAGTGTAACAAGAAGAACATAGCAAGTGGAACAACAGAACATAGCAAGTGGAACAACAGAACATAGCAAGTGGAACAACAGAACATAGCAAGTGGAAAAGAAGAACATAGCAAGTGGAACAACAGAACATAGCAAGTGGAACAGGAGAACATAGCAAGTGGAACAGAAGAGCATAGCAAGTGGAACAGGAGAACATAGCAAGTGGAGCAACAGAACTTTAGCAAGTGGAACAAAAGAACATAGCAAGTGTAACAAGAAGAACATAGCAAGTGGAACAACAGAACATAGCAAGTGGAACAACAGAACATAGCAAGTGGAACAACAGAACATAGCAAGTTGAACAGCAGAACATAGCTAGTGGAACAACAGAACATAGCAAGTGGAAAAGAAGAACATAGCAAGTGGAACAGGAGAATATAGCAAGTGGAACAACAGAACATAGCAAGTGGAACAACAGAACATAGCAAGTGGAACAGAAGAGCATAGCAAGTGGAACAAGAGAACATAGCAAGTGCAACAACAACACGTCGCAAGAGGAACAACAGAACATAGCAAGTGTAACAAGAAGAACATAGCAAGTGGAACAAGAGAACATTTAAAGTCAATACACTTCTTTGAGCAATGTTTGATTCATGAAGTGGTTATTGAGGAGTTGCTCATTCATTCCAAATATTTTTAAGATTATACTTTCAAAGTCGCCAAAAGATTTTTAGAATTTAAAAAAAAAAAGTACAAGTGTTTTTCAACATGTATTCTGTAATTTTGGAATCGGAATGGTTACCATAGCTTATTCTGGTGACATCTATTTGTGTTTTGTTTTCTTCTTAGGTGGAATATTTATGTTTATTTTATTTATTTATTTTTATTTTTTTTTATTTTTTATTTTATTTTGGGTGTTTTCGATTCTGAAATTAAGAATCCATTTCCCGCCATTATTACGTCACCTTCTTCTGTTAAATCTACAAGGCCAGAGATCACAACAATCTGTTTGTCACTTAAAGAGCTGGCCCAAAGATTTGAAACAAAGGAAACGACTCCATTAAGGGCTACCTCCGCTGGCGCCTGCCATGTTACGTGAGATTGATCAGGGCTATACATTAAAAATGAATGATTTATGCTGCAAAGATTCTCTAGTTTCAGCTTCCAGTTCAGTGCAGTCAATGATGTTCTGGTATGGCGGGGTGGGGGGTGGGGGGTGGGGGCGGGATTAAATCTTGGGGCATAGTGTTCGATATCTGTCGTTTTAGTTTTTTTGGTAGGCCAATAAATAAGGGGCGACAAATGATTATACAGCTAATTAAATCCCCCTAGAAGCTGTTGTTGTCAAAACGCCACATGTAAATGCCAAGTAAAACATTGGCAACCCCAGCCTAGGGGCACAAGGGTCAATAAAAACCCATCAGCTGGTCTCACAGACGTTTTTTTTTTCTTTTGTGTATTTGTGTGTATGTGTTTTATATTTTTTACCAGCACTCTTGCATTCATCAAAAATAGCATTAAATACCTCAGCACTTTGGAAACCGGTATGTTGTTCGTCCTTTTCACGGGAAGCTGATCAAGTCTATTTCCGACTTGCGTAGTAACCTTGACTTGAGCTGTATTTTGTTTAAATTGAGGTGGAATTGCTCATTTCGACATCCTCACTCTCTCGTCCTTTCCTATTTGATCCAATAGCAAGATTTAGTCAAGACGACTGGAAATAGACCAGGATGCAGGAGATGACCAGCAGTGTATGTGTGTGTTTCACTGTGTTCTTGATGCGTTTCACGTCAAAGAAGTTGCCAGAATTTTCAATGTGTCAATTCATAAGGCCCAGGGGACTCCATCTCCGTGTTTGAATTCAGAGTTTGCCTTCTCTTAGGTGATGGGTGTCCGGGCGGTCTGAACTGAGTCAATTCCAAGCTAGTGGACTGGAGTTCCATCCCCAGTAAATGATGTCAAGATAAGCACAAACATTCCCAGCACAACGGGTGGATGAGTGGATGGTGCTCGTTGACCTTGGAAACCGATGCATGAAAGCCTAAATCTTGTGAAAGACATCGTCTTTTGAAAGCCACAATCTTGTTAAAGTCGCAGTCTTGTGAAAGCCACAATCGTGTGAAAGCCATAGTCTTGTGAAAGCCACAGTCTTGTGAAAGTCACAGTCTTGTGAAAGCAACAGTCTTGTGAAAGTCACAGTCTTGTGAAAGCAACAGTCTTGTGAAAGCCACAGTCTTGTGAAAGCCACAGTCTTGTGAAAGCCACAGTCTTGTGAAAGCCACAGTCTTGTGAAAGTCACAGTCTTGTGAAAGCCACAGTCTTGTGAAAGCCATAGTCTTGTGAAAGCCACAGTCTTGTGAAAGTCACAGTCTTGTTAAAGTCGCAGTCTTGTGAAAGCCACAGTCTTGTGAAAGCCACAGTCTTGTGAAAGTCACAGTCTTGTTAAAGTCGCAGACTTGTGAAAGCCATAGTCTTGTGAAAGCCATAGTCTTGTGAAAGCCATAGTCTTGTGAAAGCCATAGTCTTGTGAAAGCCATAGTCTTGTGAAAGCCACAGTCTTGTGAAAGTCACAGTCTTGTTAAAGTCGCAGTCTTGTGAAAGCCACAGTCTTGTGAAAGCCACAGTCTTGTGAAAGTCATAGTCTTGTGAAAGCCACAGTCTTGTGAAAGTCACAGTCTTGTGAAAGCCACAGTCTTGTAAAAGCCATAGTCTTGTGAAAGTCATAGTGTAAAAGCCATAGTCTTGTGAAAGCCATAGTCTTGTGAAAGCCACAGTCTTGTGAAAGTCACAGTCTTGTTAAAGTCGCAGTCTTGTGAAAGCCATAGTCTTGTGAAAGCCATCGTCTTGTGAAAGCCATAGTCTTGTGAAAGCCACAGTCTTGTGAAAGCCATAGTCTTGTGAAAGCCACAGTCTTGTAAAAGCCATAGTCTTGTGAAAGTCACAGTCTTGTGAAAGCCACAGTCTTGTTAAAGTCGCAGTCTTGTGAAAGCCACAGTCTTGTGAAAGCCACAGTCTTGTGAAAGCCACAGTCTTGTGAAAGCCACAGTCTTGTGAAAGCCACAGTCTTGTGAAAGCCATAGTCTTGTGAAAGCCACAGTCTTGTGAAAGCCATAGTCTTGTAAAAGCCACAGTCTTGTGAAAGCAATAATCTTGTGTTTGCACACTTGCATTCTGTGTTAAAACATCAGTTTGCATTGACAAATCAAATATATCTATATGAGTTTGTGTTTCAGCATTTAATATGTGCTGATCAAAAGTTTCAATCATGTAACATAAAAGAATTTGTTGAAGCTTGAGCATCAAAAGTAATTTCTTCATCAGTTCCTTCATCAGTTCCTTCATCAGTTCCTTCATCAGTATCTTGATCGCAAGTAATTGTCCAATGAATAATCTGTGAACAAGAAACAAAATGACAATTCTATTTCAAAGTGTACTGTAAATAAATTTATATGGTTCATATTATGTTAAACATATCTCTGGATGAATTAAACTCATTAGCGAAATACACATTCGAGTGGGAAAATATGAAGATATTGTACTACCAGATTTGGGTCCATTCTTCCTAAAACAATGTTTAAGACACAGTCTTATTAGGCTGAAAATACTGAAACAAAAATGATACTTCACTCCTAGTTTAATATGTGTAAACTATAGGTAGGCCTTGTAAGGAGAATGGAGGAAGTCCGTATTCCAAAGGATCTGATGTATGGAGAGTTGGCAGAAGGGGCAATACTTGGTGGACGCCCACTGCTGCGATTTGAAGACGTTTGCAAACGGAGCACGAGCGAAGCCAACATAGAAACCAACCTATGGGAGATCATCGTTGAGCACCGTTCCAGCTGGCGAACAGCCGCATATGAACGAGTAAAAAAAAGCAGGAGATGCGCGAAATAAGCCCTTGGAGTCCAAATTTAACCAGGAGTCATTTTTCTCCTGTCAGATTAGATGCCGAGTCTGTCATCCCAGGATGGCCTCGTAAGCCACTTGATGAAGAGTCAATACCTTCTCCATCGTCTCGCGAAGACGGAAGGACGCAATTTATACTTGGTACCTACTGCTGTATGCATGGGCGCTCGCAGTAAACTTTCTAGGGGGGGGGGGGCAAAAAAATCGATTAACTTTCCAGGGGGGGGCAAAAATTTTTTAGTAATATTTTAATGTAGTTTTAATTTACCGTAGCGTATTTGCATGGTGAACGAACGGACAGGACATCAGCATAGTTACTTTCTCTTTATTTTTTCTTTACTTACATTATTTTCTGTCTATTTTTATATTAAAAATTTTTTATCCAATCAATCCAGGGGGGGGGGGGNACAGGGTTTTCATCTCTGCCCAATCATCGGGTCATTAGTAACGTTTAAGGGACAGGGTTTTCATCTCTGCCCAATCATCGGGTCATTAGTAACGTTTAAGGGACAGGGTTTTCATCTCTGCCCAATCATCGGGTCATTAGTAACGTTTAAGGGACAGGGTTTTCATCTCTGCCCAATCATATATATATATAATATAAATAATTACATTTGTTAAAAGAAATTGAGTTGAAATCAAAACTGTCCACGTTCAATTTTTTCTTGACTCCCATCTTTATGAATCCGTCGTAATCTAGAGCACCAAAATATAGATTGTGACAGTAGGTAGGCTATACATTGTGATAGTAGGTAGGCTATACATTGTGACAGTAGGTAGGATTTACATTGTTACAGTAGTTAGGCTATACATTGTGACAGTAGTTAGTCCATACATTGTGACAGTAGGTAGGATTTACATTGTTACAGTAGTTAGGCTATACATTGTGACAGTAGGTAGGCTATACATTTTGACAGTAGTTAGTCTATACATTGTGACAGTTGTTAGGCTATACATTGTGACAATAGGTAGGCTATACATTGTGACAGTAGGTAGGCTATATATTGTGACAGTAGTTAGGCTATAGATTGTGACAGTAGTTAGGCTATACATTGTGACATTAGTTAGGAAATAATTGTGACAGTAGGTAGGCTATACATTGTGACAGTAGTTAGGCCATACATTGTGACAGTAGGTAGGCTATACATTGTGACAGTAGGTAGGCTATACATTGTGATAGTAGTAGGGATATACGTTGTGACAGTAGGTAGGCTATACATTGTGACAGTAGTTAGTCTATACATTGTGACAGTAGTTAGGCTATACATTGTGACAATAGGTAGGCTATACATTGTGACAGTAGGTAGGCTATACATTGTGACAGTAGGTAGGCTATACATTGTGAGAGTAGGTAGGCTATACATTGTGACAGTAGGTAGGCTATACATTGTGACAGTGGGTAGGCTATACATTGTGACAGTAGGTAGGCTATATGTTGTGACAATATTTAGGCTATACATTGTGACAGTAGTTAGGCTATACATTGTGACAGTAGGTAGGCTATACATTGTGACAGTAGGTAGGCTATACATTGTGACAGTAGTTAGGCTATACATTGTGACAGTAGGTAGGCTATACATTGTGACAGTATGTAGTCTATACATTGTGACAGTAGGTAGGCCATACATTGTGACAGTAGGTAGGCTATACATTGTGACAGTAGGTAGGCTACACATTGTGACAGTAGTTAGGCTATACATTGTGACAGTAGGTAGGCTATACATTGTGACAGTATGTAGTCTATACATTGTGACAGTAGTTAGGCTATACATTGTGACAGTAGTTAGGCTATACATTGTGACAGTTGTTAGGCTATACATTGTGACAGTAGTTAGGTTATACATTGTGACAGTTGTTAGGCTATACATTTGACAGTAGTTAGTCTATACATTGTGAGAGTAGGTAGGCTATACATTGTGACAGTAGGTAGGCTATATGTTGTGACAATATTTAGGCTATACATTGTGACAGTAGTTAGGCTATACATTGTGAAAGTAGCTTGGGTATACATTGTGACAGTATGTAGTCTATACATTGTGACAGTAGTTAGGCTATACATTGTGACAGTTGTTAGGCTATACATTGTGACAGTAGTTAGGTTATACATTGTGACAGTTGTTAGGCTATACATTGTGACAGTAGGTAGGCTATACATTGTGAGAGTAGGTAGGCTATACATTGTGACAGTAGGTAGGCTATATGTTGTGACAATATTTAGGCTATACATTGTGACAGTAGTTAGGCTATACATTGTGAAAGTAGCTTGGGTATACATTGTGACAGTAGTTAGGCTATACATTGTGGCAGTAGGTAGGCTATACATTGTGACAGTAGTTAGGCTATACATTGTGACAGTAGTTAGGCTATACATTGTGACAGTAGTTAGTCTATACATTGTGACAGTAGTTAGGCTATACATTGTGACAATAGGTAGGCTATACATTGTGACAGTAGGTAGGCTATACATTGTGACAGTAGGTAGGCTATACATTGTGAGAGTAGGTAGGCTATACATTGTGACAGTAGGTAGGCTATACATTGTGACAGTGGGTAGGCTATACATTGTGACAGTAGGTAGGCTATATGTTGTGACAATATTTAGGCTATACATTGTGACAGTAGTTAGGCTATACATTGTGACAGTAGCTTGGGTATACATTGGGACAGTAGTTAGGCTATACATTGTGACAGTAGGTAGGCTATACATTGTGACAGTAGTTAGGCTATACATTGTGACAGTAGTTAGGCTATACATTGTGACAGTAGTTAGGCTATACATTGTGACAGTAGTTAGGTTATACATTGTGACAGTTGTTAGGCTATACATTTGACAGTAGTTAGGCCATACATTGTGACAGTAGTTAGGAAATCGATTTTGACTAGTTAGGCCATAATTGTGACAGTAGTTAGGCTATACATTGTGACAGTAGTTAGGCTATAATAGGCTATACATTGTGACAGTAGGTAGGCTATACATTGTGAGAGTAGGTAGGCTATACATTGTGACAGTAGGTAGGCTATATGTTGTGACAATATTTAGGCTATACATTGTGACAGTAGTTAGGCTATACATTGTGAAAGTAGCTTGGGTATACATTGTGACAGTAGTTAGGCTATACATTGTGGCAGTAGGTAGGCTATACATTGTGACAGTAGTTAGGCTATACATTGTGACAGTAGTTAGGCTATACATTGTGACAGTAGTTAGTCTATACATTGTGACAGTAGTTAGGCTATACATTGTGACAATAGGTAGGCTATACATTGTGACAGTAGGTAGGCTATACATTGTGACAGTAGGTAGGCTATACATTGTGAGAGTAGGTAGGCTATACATTGTGACAGTAGGTAGGCTATATGTTGTGACAATATTTAGGCTATACATTGTGACAGTAGTTAGGCTATACATTGTGAAAGTAGCTTGGGTATACATTGTGACAGTAGTTAGGCTATACATTGTGGCAGTAGGTAGGCTATACATTGTGACAGTAGTTAGGCTATACATTGTGACAGTAGTTAGGCTATACATTGTGACAGTAGTTAGTCTATACATTGTGACAGTAGTTAGGCTATACATTGTGACAATAGGTAGGCTATACATTGTGACAGTAGGTAGGCTATACATTGTGACAGTAGGTAGGCTATACATTGTGAGAGTAGGTAGGCTATACATTGTGACAGTAGGTAGGCTATACATTGTGACAGTGGGTAGGCTATACATTGTGACAGTAGGTAGGCTATATGTTGTGACAATATTTAGGCTATACATTGTGACAGTAGTTAGGCTATACATTGTGACAGTAGCTTGGGTATACATTGGGACAGTAGTTAGGCTATACATTGTGACAGTAGGTAGGCTATACATTGTGACAGTAGTTAGGCTATACATTGTGACAGTAGTTAGGCTATACATTGTGACAGTAGTTAGGCTATACATTGTGACAGTAGTTAGGTTATACATTGTGACAGTTGTTAGGCTATACATTTGACAGTAGTTAGGCCATACATTGTGACAGTAGTTAGGAAATCGATTTTGACTAGTTAGGCCATAATTGTGACAGTAGTTAGGCTATACATTGTGACAGTAGTTAGGCTATACATTGTGACAGTAGTTAGGCTATACATTGTGACAGTAGTTAGGGTATACATTGTGACAGTAGTTAGGCTATACATTGTGACAGTAGTTAGTCTATACATTGTGACAGTAGTTAGGTCATACATTGTGACAGTAGGTAGGCTATACATTGTGACAGTAGGTAGGCTATACATTGTGACAGTAGTAGGGATATACGTTGTGACAGTAGTTAGTGTAACGGACAATGTTTTCACATGAAAACAGAGAGGTAGCATGAGTGAACAGTGAATTGTGTTGACCATGTATTTTGAGATGCAAATGTGAACTCCACGTTTTTGGAGAGTAAAATTATGTTTTTGTCAGAGCGGTTGTTTTCCACGCTTTGCTGGTAATAAAGTATGAGTTGACTGATATAGTAGAGAGCTGAGCGCAGAGCAGTAGAGTCAGTAGCGTGAGAGCTGTGTGATTAGACAGTTGACAGTTTAGTGTGAGGACGTGTCTTTCTTAATGATGGAATACTATAGATATATATGTGAAATTACATTCATGCAAGGATTATTTATTAATATTATCAATATAAAGTGTGTTCAATAAAGTACTGTAAGTTTAACCAGGATTCAGTATTCTTATTTGCGTGCCCGGATTATAAGTGGAAGAATGAAGAAGCCTTAGTCGGCATCCTGAAATATCAACATAACATAAGTAACCATACTACTGACATAACCCACAGCATAAGAAATAAGCTCCCACGCCATGTCAGAGTAGGTGTGTTACAAATGGTGTCAGAAGCGGTGTAACGACGATGCGTTACAAATATTGTAAAGAAGTGTCAGAAATGTGTTACAGAACATTGAGTAACAATGATATATTTTAAAATTCGAGCGGAAGAATACAGCGAACGACATTACGACCGTGTATTAATCAAGTCCGAGACGAGTTCACTACACACAGAGTTAGCCGATAATTGAGGTCAGTCACGGGAGTTCAGAGTTCAGTCAACTGGTACACGGCAACTAGCAGCATAAGGAAAATTTTCAAGTTATTTACAACTGTAGCAAAGATTTACTGTAAGCCTACATATTACAAGACCAACAGAAGTAGAAGTCTGACGTTATTACAGATGAGATGTGTGTATCAAGACATCGAAAGTAAGATTTCCCCAGCATAATCTTCACTTTATACAAGCCGCACAAAGCCTAGTGCGCATTTCAAGTAAAGTAATTCTTTAATTACTCACAAGTTCAACTGAATCGGAGAAAAAGTACACTGACACTATTTTCAATTGGATTATTACACTATTACTTCTATTACGCAAGGTACTTGCATTGGATTATTGAAGCAGTTTGTGTTGTAACTTTTTCATTGGATTATATAACTTTTGCATTGGAGTATTTACCCAAGTACACTTTCTACATAGAAGGATTATCGACTACACAGAGATCATAGCGTCACAGAGGAGCAGAGGTGACCAACTACAGATTTCTTTTAAACACTTGGTATTTATGTATTTATGTGTTATGTATTATATATAATTTAAGACTTTAAAAATCTACTTATATCATACTTAATTAGATTAAGTAAATTTTTTTTCTTTTTCTGTATATTATAAGTTTAATTTTAGAGTATACTTTAGGAATATCCACGGTGTTATCTTTCCTAGGGAAGTTTTTTTATTAAAACAGTAAAGGTTTCTTCTGGCCCTATTTATAACACTGTAGGATAATTTTATGTTAGCTGTGAAGTCTAGTTTGTACATTGTCATAACTGTTGTTTTTTAGTAGATCTTGTCATATTTGTGCTATTTGTCTTGTCATTGTTATACATATTGTCAACCTACTGTCATATTTTCTACTATCTTGTGGTCCATAAACTAAACAGTACTTTTGTATTTGTTGTCTCATTTGTATTCATGTAAACGTCTACATATCTGTATTTATGTTGTGAAGTAGACAATTTAATTATTTTAAATTTTTCTTACACTTATTTATAACTTATAATTCATGTATCAACTTGCATTTGTGTATACATTCATTAACATGTAAATATATGTAATATTGTAAACTATTTTAATTAATAACTAAAGAATAAGGAGATAACTGATATACTGATACATACCAATATAATTTTAGTTACTCACATTATAACTAAAAATGGCAGAGTACTTAGAATTATTAGAAGTAGGTGAGAAGCTTGGCTTGAAGCAGGAGAAATTAGCTGACTTCGTAACTCGAGAAATGGACAAACTTAGGGAAAAACAAGACAAAGACAAAGACCGAGAAGCTAGACTGTTAGAGAGAAGCGACCTTAAACAAATAGAAGAAATGAAATTAAAAGGACAAAAAGAAATTGAAGAACTTAAATTAAGAGAGGAAGAAATAAAACTAGAAAGAGCTAGAATAGAATCAGGACAGCATACACCATCAACAAGCAATAGAGAAACCAATAGCACATACAAACCTAAATTTAGAGAATTTAATGAACATAAAGAAGAAATTATTAGTTATCTATCACAATTTGAGGGCATCTGTCAGTCTTACAATTATAGAGAAGAGACTTGGGCTAATATTTTATTGAGCAGATTATCAGGGAAAAGCCTAAGTATTATTAATTCACTCAGTGAAGAACAAAAGAATAATTATACCTATATAAAGAAAGTTTTGTTAAAGTTCTATGGAAACACAGAAGACATTTATAGAAAAAATTTCCATAACATAAGACTAGAGAGAGAAGTAGATCCTAACACCACCATATTCAATATTAGAGACAATCTTGTCAAATGGCTTGAATTAACTGAAATTGACCTAAATGATCCAAAAGCATTACTGGATATGTTTATCATAGACAAAATATTAAGAAATGCATCAGTCTCTTTATTTTCATTCCTTAAAGAGAGAAAGATTAAAAATGAGCGTGAGTTAGTTGACTCAATCACAACATTTAAAGATGCTCACCCCAATGAAGAGCTAGACAATAGAAACAGCACACTAGCCTCTATTAGAAACACACCCAGTGATAGGGACAGTCAAAAACAAAACACATATCAAAACAGAAGATACCACAGCCTACCTGCCAGATGGCAAAACAATAAATTTCAGAAAAGTCATCAAAACAATTACCAGACACCATATACTAATTATTCAAACAACAACAAATGTTTCTACTGTGGCATTCCAGGTCACAAAAAATATGAGTGTAGGAAATTACATAGAGATTTAGGACATTCACAACAATACTATCAGAGAACATCACCCAACAGTAGTCCAATTAGATACAACAGTGCAAATAGGAGTAGACAACCATATAAAAATCAAAGATATAATTCCAATCAGACTAACAGTAGACAAAACACCAAACCACATGAAACTTTAGCTAGCGCATGTCACAGTGAAGGAAGTTTACAATTTTTTCCTTCTTATGTAAACAACCAGCTTGTTCAGTGTCTAAGAGACACAGGTTGTACAACAATAGTAGTTGACAAAAAATTGATTGATCCTAAAGACCATATATCTGAAAAAACCACAGTCATGTTAGCAAATAACACAAAAGTTGAATGTTATAAAGCAGTAGTGGACATAGACTGTCCATGGTTGACAGGAAAGGTAACGGCAGTACTTATGGACAACCCAGTATGTCAGTTAATAATTGGAAATATTAAAGAAATTCCAGATAATTCCCAAGAACTATTCTTAAATTGGATTGAATCAAAAAATTTAACCAAAGAGTATATAAGTGCAATAACAAGACAACAACATAAAACTAGTCAGACACAGCCTGAAATAGAAGAAAAATTAGACATTCCAAAACAAATATCTAGAGAGGACATAATTAGAATGCAGACAGAAGATAGGCAAATTCAGGACATTAGAAACAAAATTAAGGACAATAACACAATTTATAGAGGACATAATTACACAATAAAACATAATATTCTAATCAGAAATTTTGAGAAAGGTGAAATCAAAAAATCTCAAATAATAGTACCATTAATACTCAGAAACAAAATACTCAACCATGCACATGACAGTCCTTTGGCTGGACACATGGGTATAAAAAAAACATTAGAAAGGGTCACACAGAATTTTTATTGGCCAGGCATACACAAGGACATAAAGAAACACATAAACAAATGCATACCATGTCTGACAAAAAACCCAATACACAGTAAACACAGAGCACCCATACAACCCACAGACAAAATAGGTAGAAACTTTGAGAAGGTAGCTATAGATATCATTGGTCCTCTTAATCCACCATCAAATAAGGGACACAAATTTATTTTAACCATGATTGATATGGCATCTAGATGGCCAGAGGCAATTCCCCTCAAAAACATTAATTCAGAAACAATTTGCATGGCATTATTAGATGTATTTACAAGACATGGGTTCCCTGATAAAATATTGTCAGATAATGGAACACAGTTTACTTCCAACTTAACCAATGCAGTTACAAAAATGCTAGGTATAATACAAGTACATTCCACAATATATAGACCACAGGCTAATGGTATGGTAGAACGATGGAACAAAACACTAAAAACAATGTTAAATAAAACAACAATAGACCACCCTAGAGAATGGCACCTATATATACCCATGGTTTTATTCGCCTATAGAGAGAGTATACAAGACACCACTGGGTACTCTCCATTTGAGCTAATGTTTGGGGCCAATCCAAAGGGACCGTTAACTCTTTTTAAAGAAAATATTTTAGGCCAGAAAGGCACACAACAAGACACATTTGACATAATTACAAAAATTAGAGAGAGGATTACATATGGCATAGAAAATGCTAAAGAAAACACTGATAGGGAGTCTAAAAGACAAAGACATATAAAGAATACACATAGATACCTCAGAGATCTTAAAGTACATGATAAAGTTTTGGTATGGTTGCCAAACAATAATGGACAAAAGATTTGGCAGGGTCCGTTTACAATTCATGACAAGTTAAATTTAGTTGATTATGTAATTCACATGAAGGGTGAATTGAAAGTCCTACATGTGGACTTGCTCAGAAAATATGACTCTGTTCCTGAAGAGTTAGAAACCATCAGTAATGAAATAAGTAGCACAGCCACCGTTGCTAGTGTTATACAATTAGAAGACAATGAAAATAACACCACAACAAACAGACACTTAACAACAATTCTAAAAGAATACAAAGATGTCATCACAGAGAACATAGGACACACTAGCAGTTTAGAACACAAGATAATATTAACACAGGAACCCACATTCAAACACAAAATCTATCCAATTCCATATGCATTTAGGGAAGAAGTAAAGAAAGAACTAAATCATTTAATACAGACTAACAAGATTAAAAGATCAGATTCACCAATAGCATCACCCATGGTAGTAGTAAAAAAGAAAAATGGCCAGTGCCGTATATGTTGTGACTATAGGGAGTTAAATAAAATCACACAATTAGATGCAGAACCCATGAGGGACACCAGAGAACTACTGGAAGAAATAGGCTCCTCCACATTATTCACCCACTTAGATTTAAACAGAGGATTCTGGCAAATAGGCATGCATCCGGATTCCATGCCTTTGACTGCATTTGCCACAGAGGAAGGCTTGTTCGAATGGACAGTAATGCCATTTGGTCTAGTTAATTCCACCGCAACATTTTCTCGATTCATGCGAATCATGCTAGAAGGCATACCAAATGTCGTACATTTTGTCGATGATATCTGTATTCACACTAAGGATATGAAGACACATATAGAGACTATAAAAACAGTACTAAACAAATTAAGAGCACATGGAGTTACAATAGCACCAAACAAATTAAAGTTTGCACAAGAGGACATTGAATTTTTAGGATTTAAAGTCGGTAAGAACACAATTCAGCCCACAGAACACAACAGAGGAAAAATACTAAATATAAAAACACCACACACTCAGAAAGAAGTAAAAGCCATTTTAGGTTTGTGCAATTTTTACAGCACTTTTGTTCCAAAATTTTCTGATGTTACACTACCCTTAAGGAAACTAATAAATAAAGATAGCAAGAAACAAATAGTATGGACGGATGAATGCGAAAATACACTGAGAACAATCAAAGAAATTTTCCAAAGTGACAACATATTGTTATCACCCAATTTTAAACAGTCTTTCACTCTAGTTACAGACGCCTCCAACATTGGATTAGGAGCTTGCCTTATGCAAGAATACAATCATAAATTAAGACCAATTACCTATTTAAGTAGAGCACTAAGCAGAACTGAAATTAACTACTCAACTATTGAAAAAGAATGCTTAGCAATTGTGTGGGCACTTACCAAACTACAGAAATATCTATTAGGCAGAAAATTTACATTATTGACTGATCACAAGCCATTAATGGCACTAAATAGAAAGAAAATAGCAAATAGTAAAATAAACAGATGGTCGTTGATACTATTAGATTATCAGTATGAGATAAGGACAATAAAAGGAAAAGACAATACAGTAGCTGATTTCCTTTCCAGACACATTGAACATGCAGACAATGACAAAGACACTGACTTAAGACACATTAGTCAGACATTCTAAATGAATATACACACATACGTTCACTCAGTTTTTTGATAAGACACTTGTACATATCAATTTTTGTAAATGAATATCAGATTTTAACCAATTGTAAATTTTCTAATGCAAAATTTAAGATTGTTACATTCATTTTGCAGTGTTTATTATTCATTAAGATGTTAATGTCACTTCACATTATCATACATAAAGATTTTAAGAGGTTGTCATTGGTGATTTTTTAATTTTTTGCCAGGGTAAATTATTCACTATTAAGTGTGATATTA
The DNA here is from genome assembly GCA_964033795.1 of Lymnaea stagnalis. Taxonomy (NCBI): domain Eukaryota; kingdom Metazoa; phylum Mollusca; class Gastropoda; family Lymnaeidae; genus Lymnaea; species Lymnaea stagnalis. The sequence goes on from CAXITT010000061.1 coordinate 1,560,361, forward strand.
ACAGTAAAAGACTCTGTATTTCATAATGATGAAATGTTAATGTTGTTACACTGATTTGATTGTTAGATGTGGGATTGAAATTTTCTAAGAGACATTATCATTATTTCAACATATAATGCCAAAAATTTTGTTGCACAAAATTTTTTCAGATGGGTGGGGCATGTAACGGACTATGTTTTCACATGAAAACAGAGAGGTAGCATGAGTGAACAGTGAATTGTGTTGACCATGTATTTTGAGATGCAAATGTGAACTCCACGTTTTTGGAGAGTAAAATTATGTTTTTGTCAGAGCGGTTGTTTTGCACGCTTTGCTGGTAATAAAGTATGAGTTGACTGAGATAGTAGAGAGCTGAGCGCAGAGCAGTAGAGTCAGTAGCGTGAGAGCTGTGTGATTAGACAGTTGACAGTTTAGTGTGAGGACGTGTCTTTCTTAATGATGGAATACTATAGATATATATGTGAAATTACATTCATGCAAGGATTATTTATTAATATTATCAATATAAAGTGTGTTCAATAAAGTACTGTAAGTTTAACCAGGATTCAGTATTCTTATTTGCGTGCCCGGATTAGAAGTGGAAGAATGAAGAAGCCTTAGTCGGCATCCTGAAATATCAACATAACATAAGTAACCATACTACTGACATAACCCACAGCATAAGAAATAAGCTCCCACGCCATGTCAGAGTAGATGTGTTACAGTTAGGCTATACATTGTGACAGTAGTTAGTCTATACATTGTGACAGTAGTTAGGCTATACATTGTGACAATAGGTAGGCTATACATTGTGACAGTAGGTAGGCTATACATTGTGACAGTAGGTAGGCTATACATTGTGAGAGTAGGTAGGCTATACATTGTGACAGTAGGTAGGCTATACATTGTGACAGTGGGTAGGCTATACATTGTGACAGTAGGTAGGCTATATGTTGTGACAATATTTAGGCTATACATTGTGACAGTAGTTAGGCTATACATTGTGACAGTAGCTAGGCTATACATTGTGACAGTAGTTAGGCTATACATTGTGACAGTAGTTAGGCTATACATTGTGACAGTAGTTAGGCTATACATTGTGACAGTAGTTAGGCTATACATTGTGACAGTAGTTAGGCTATACATTGTGACAGTAGTTAGGCTATACATTGTGACAGTAGTTAGGCTATACATTGTGACAGTAGTTAGGCTATACATTGTGACAGTAGTTAGGCTATACATTGTGACAGTAGTTAGGCTATACATTGTGACAGTAGTTAGGCTATACATTGTGACAGTAGTTAGGCTATACATTGTGACAGTAGTTAGGCTATACATTGTGACAGTAGTTAGGCTATACATTGTGACAGTAGTTAGGCTATACATTGTGACAGTAGTTAGGCTATACATTGTGACAGTAGTTAGGCTATACATTGTGACAGTAGTTAGGCTATACATTGTGACAGTAGTTAGGCTATACATTGTGACAGTAGTTAGGCTATACATTGTGACAGTAGTTAGGCTATACATTGTGACAGTAGTTAGGCTATACATTGTGACAGTAGTTAGGCTATACATTGTGACAGTAGTTAGGCTATACATTGTGACAGTAGTTAGGCTATACATTGTGACAGTAGTTAGGCTATACATTGTGACAGTAGTTAGGCTATACATTGTGACAGTAGTTAGGCTATACATTGTGACAGTAGTTAGGCTATACATTGTGACAGTAGTTAGGCTATACATTGTGACAGTAGTTAGGCTATACATTGTGACAGTAGTTAGGCTATACATTGTGACAGTAGTTAGGCTATACATTGTGACAGTAGTTAGGCTATACATTGTGACAGTAGTTAGGCTATACATTGTGACAGTAGTTAGGCTATACATTGTGACAGTAGTTAGGCTATACATTGTGACAGTAGTTAGGCTATACATTGTGACAGTAGTTAGGCTATACATTGTGACAGTAGTTAGGCTATACATTGTGACAGTAGTTAGGCTATACATTGTGACAGTAGTTAGGCTATACATTGTGACAGTAGTTAGGCTATACATTGTGACAGTAGTTAGGCTATACATTGTGACAGTAGTTAGGCTATACATTGTGACAGTAGTTAGGCTATACATTGTGACAGTAGTTAGGCTATACATTGTGACAGTAGTTAGGCTATACATTGTGACAGTAGTTAGGCTATACATTGTGACAGTAGTTAGGCTATACATTGTGACAGTAGTTAGGCTATACATTGTGACAGTAGTTAGGCTATACATTGTGACAGTAGTTAGGCTATACATTGTGACAGTAGTTAGGCTATACATTGTGACAGTAGTTAGGCTATACATTGTGACAGTAGTTAGGCTATACATTGTGACAGTAGTTAGGCTATACATTGTGACAGTAGTTAGGCTATACATTGTGACAGTAGTTAGGCTATACATTGTGACAGTAGTTAGGCTATACATTGTGACAGTAGTTAGGCTATACATTGTGACAGTAGTTAGGCTATACATTGTGACAGTAGTTAGGCTATACATTGTGACAGTAGTTAGGCTATACATTGTGACAGTAGTTAGGCTATACATTGTGACAGTAGTTAGGCTATACATTGTGACAGTAGTTAGGCTATACATTGTGACAGTAGTTAGGCTATACATTGTGACAGTAGTTAGGCTATACATTGTGACAGTAGTTAGGCTATACATTGTGACAGTAGTTAGGGTATACATTGGGACAGTAGTTAGGCTATACATTGTGACAGTAGGTAGGCTATACATTGTGAGAGTAGGTAGGCTATACATTGTGACAGTAGGTAGGCTATATGTTGTGACAATATTTAGGCTATACATTGTGACAGTAGTTAGGCTATACATTGTGAAAGTAGCTTGGGTATACATTGTGACAGTAGTTAGGCTATACATTGTGGCAGTAGGTAGGCTATACATTGTGACAGTAGTTAGGCTATACATTGTGACAGTAGTTAGGCTATACATTGTGACAGTAGTTAGTCTATACATTGTGACAGTAGTTAGGCTATACATTGTGACAATAGGTAGGCTATACATTGTGACAGTAGGTAGGCTATACATTGTGACAGTAGGTAGGCTATACATTGTGAGAGTAGGTAGGCTATACATTGTGACAGTAGGTAGGCTATATGTTGTGACAATATTTAGGCTATACATTGTGACAGTAGTTAGGCTATACATTGTGAAAGTAGCTTGGGTATACATTGTGACAGTAGTTAGGCTATACATTGTGGCAGTAGGTAGGCTATACATTGTGACAGTAGTTAGGCTATACATTGTGACAGTAGTTAGGCTATACATTGTGACAGTAGTTAGTCTATACATTGTGACAGTAGTTAGGCTATACATTGTGACAATAGGTAGGCTATACATTGTGACAGTAGGTAGGCTATACATTGTGACAGTAGGTAGGCTATACATTGTGAGAGTAGGTAGGCTATACATTGTGACAGTAGGTAGGCTATACATTGTGACAGTGGGTAGGCTATACATTGTGACAGTAGGTAGGCTATATGTTGTGACAATATTTAGGCTATACATTGTGACAGTAGTTAGGCTATACATTGTGACAGTAGCTTGGGTATACATTGGGACAGTAGTTAGGCTATACATTGTGACAGTAGGTAGGCTATACATTGTGACAGTAGTTAGGCTATACATTGTGACAGTAGTTAGGCTATACATTGTGACAGTAGTTAGGCTATACATTGTGACAGTAGTTAGGTTATACATTGTGACAGTTGTTAGGCTATACATTTGACAGTAGTTAGGCCATACATTGTGACAGTAGTTAGGAAATCGATTTTGACTAGTTAGGCCATAATTGTGACAGTAGTTAGGCTATACATTGTGACAGTAGTTAGGCTATAAATTGTGACAGTAGTTAGGCTATACATTGTGACAGTAGTTAGGCTATACATTGTGACAGTAGTTAGGCTATACATTGTGACAGTAGTTAGTCTATACATTGTGACAGTAGTTAGGCCATACATTGTGACAGTAGGTAGGCTATACATTGTGACAGTAGGTAGGCTATACATTGTGACAGTAGTAGGGATATACGTTGTGACAGTAGTTAGGCTATACATTGTGACAGTAGTTAGTCTATACATTGTGACAGTAGTTAGGCTATACATTGTGACAATAGGTAGGCTATACATTGTGACAGTAGGTAGGCTATACATTGTGACAGTAGGTAGGCTATACATTGTGACAGTAGTTAGGCTATACATTGTGACAGTAGTTAGGCTATACATTGTGACAGTAGTTAGGCTATACATTGTGACAGTAGTTAGGCTATACATTGTGACAGTAGTTAGGCTATACATTGTGACAGTAGTTAGGCTATACATTGTGACAGTAGTTAGGCTATACATTGTGACAGTAGTTAGGCTATACATTGTGACAGTAGTTAGGCTATACATTGTGACAGTAGTTAGGCTATACATTGTGACAGTAGTTAGGCTATACATTGTGACAGTAGTTAGGCTATACATTGTGACAGTAGTTAGGCTATACATTGTGACAGTAGTTAGGCTATACATTGTGACAGTAGTTAGGCTATACATTGTGACAGTAGTTAGGCTATACATTGTGACAGTAGTTAGGCTATACATTGTGACAGTAGTTAGGCTATACATTGTGACAGTAGTTAGGCTATACATTGTGACAGTAGTTAGGCTATACATTGTGACAGTAGTTAGGCTATACATTGTGACAGTAGTTAGGCTATACATTGTGACAGTAGTTAGGCTATACATTGTGACAGTAGTTAGGCTATACATTGTGACAGTAGTTAGGCTATACATTGTGACAGTAGTTAGGCTATACATTGTGACAGTAGTTAGGCTATACATTGTGACAGTAGTTAGGCTATACATTGTGACAGTAGTTAGGCTATACATTGTGACAGTAGTTAGGCTATACATTGTGACAGTAGTTAGGTTATACATTGTGACAGTAGTTAGGCTATGAATTCTTACAGAGTGTGCGTTTTACAATGTGACTGTAGGTAGGCTATTAAATGTGTCAGTAGATAGGCTATACAATGTGACAGTAGGTGGGCTAAAATTTAGCCTGTAGGTAGGCTATACAATGTGACAGTTAGTAGGCCTTAAATTGTGACTGTAGGTGAGCTATACATTTTAAATTGTAAACTTTAATTTAAATTCATTAAGTCTTTGCTTAACTCACTATATTTGGTAGGCTACAGTGTAGTTAAAGCTTATATTTATTTGTTACTTACACAACTATTCTGTTTCTTAAATCAACCTTAAGCTTATTTTATTTATGTTGTCTCTCCTATGTCATTTACGGAACTGCGCTGTATTCGTATTCCTAAAATACCTTCCACTTTCTATGAACAACAGTTCTTATTATTATTTTATGTTTCCTGGTCACCTTCTCTTCCTGGTCAACTTCTATTTCCTGGTCAACTTTTGTTTCCTGGTCACCTTCTGTTTCCTGTTACCTTCTGTTTCCTGGTTACCTTCTGTTTCTTGGTCAACTTCTGTTTCCTGGACAACTTCTGTTTCATGGTCACCTTCTTTTTCCTGGTCAACTTCTATTTCCTGGTCAACTTCTGTTTCCTGGTCACCTTCTGTTTCCTGGTCAACTTCTGTTTCCTGGTCAACTTCTGTTTCCTGGTCACCTTCTGTTTCCTGGTCACCTTCTGTTTCCTGGTCACCTTCTGTTTCCTGGTCACCTTGTTGGTGACGAATACTTTGAGCATTCCAACACAATCTTTTTTGTTGTCCCTTTCCAAACAACACCTAGCGCTCTGTTTACCGCCTTTCAGATTGGGGGGAAAAAAATATAAAATTCTTATTATCTGACAGTTCATTTGTTTGTACTCTTTATTCTTATTGTGGTTATGTCCTACGGCTAACTCCGTTTACAATGAGGACTAGTTTATTTTGAAACTTAAAGTTATGAGATTCACAACCAATAGGCAGTAAGTGCAAATAAACTTCTATACCTCTGTGACAGCCTATCATTTATATCATCTGCTTAAGTTCGTTTTTCCTAAAGGGAAATGAATTTAAAATATTTTTTTTTTTACAATATCAGGATGGAATAATCTCATAACATATGAAATGATCCAACTAAAAATATGTTTTAAAAAAATTTTGTTGATCAAAATAGGCTTTTTATTCTCTGGAGACCAGTGGGTCTCTAAATTACACTTTGCTAAAAGGGAAAGGGGGTTGTGTTATAGGCATGAAAGGAGAAAGTAGTTCTTCTTCTTCTTCTATATCTTAAGGGCCCACGATCAATTTATTGATCATTTTGGCTCCTATGCATGTAGATGGGATTTGCAATGTTTCTGTTACTGGTGGTGATGAGGAAATTATGCACTAGGGGTTTGAAGGCTTGAGGCAATAGACACAAATGTGTCTAGTGTTGTCGCCTCAACCGTTCCTTTTGAAAGATTGTTCCAGTCCCTGATTGTCTTGGGCAGGAATGAGCAGCTCCTATACAGGCTTCTTCCTGGTATGAGCCTGAATTGCCTGTCATGGCCTCGTCGCTGTCTATGGGGGAGAGGGACGAGTTTCTGTTTAATACTGGAACAGTGGACCAGCCCATTATTTATCTTGTACAGCATGGAGAGCCTGGATTGTCGTCGTCGTTTCTCCAATGGTGACCAGCCCAGTGTTTCTAGCATGTATCGCCTATCAACATCTCGTATCCAATGAAACTTGCGATAAGATTGTGTTCCTCATACTGCAAGACGGCAAGAAACAAGTTGTTTACGGCGTCCAAAATGCTGTGTTTTCTAGCAGTTCATCAAAAACTCTGACACTCCGCTTGATAACACACTTTCTCGAATAAAAAAAAATGGTGGGCCGTGATGACTTGCAATGATTTGATTCTTTGACATCTATCGCCAACATCTGGCTAAAAAAAGGGGACATTAATTATTGGTACAAGTCATTGCACAGCATCGTTACTGAAGGGAGAGTCCCACGATCTCGGCGACTGATGCTTCCGGTAGCCCTGTGTTGATAACAGCAGAGGTTTTAAATGTATGCTGCTACATACTTTTACTTTTTGGAAGGCAAATTTATAATTCCATTTTTACAGATTATCGCAAAGACAACATTGACGAATGTTCAAATAACGCACAATGATAACATTAAAAAAAAGAAATACATCTCGTAGAAAATAACAAGTCTTAACACCCTGAAAGAATTGATCACCTGGAACGATGCAACGAAATACCAAGTCCTACAGGAGTTGCCCAGCCCCACCGCGAGACATGCAACAAAACACCACGCCTACACGAGTTGGCCATCTCGGGTCATGCAATTCAACAAAACACCAAGTCTACAAGAGTTAACCATCTAAACTCATGCCATGCAACACCACGCCTACAAGTTGACCATCTCGACCAATGCAATGCAACAAAACATCACGCCTACAAGAGTTGACCATCTTGGCCCATGCAATGCAACTAAACACCACGCCTACAAGAATTGACCATCTTGGCCCATGCAATGCAACAAAACACCACGCCTACAAGAGTTGACCATCTTGGTACATGCAATGCAACTAAACACCACGCCTAAAAGAATTGACCATTTCGACCCATGCAATGCAACAAAACACCACGCCTACAAGAGTTGACCATCTCGACCCATGCAATGCAACTAAACACCACGCCTACAAGAATTGACCATCTTGGCCCATGCAATGCAACAAAACACCACGCCTACAAGAGTTGACCATCTTGGCACATGCAATGCAACTAAACACGACGCCTACAAGAGTTGACCATCTTGGCCCATGCAATGCAACAAAACACCACGCCTACAAGAATTGACCATCTTGGCCCATGCAATGCAACAAAACACCACGCCTACAAGAATTGACCATCTTGGCCCATGCAATGCAACAAAACACCACGCCTACAAGAGTTGACCATCTTGGCCCTTGCAGTGCAACAAAACACCACGCCTAAATGAATTGACCATCTTGGCACATGCAATGCAACTAAACACCACGCCTAAAAGAATTGACCATCTTGGCCCATGCAATGCAACAAAACACCACGCCTACAAGAGTTGACCATCTTGGCCCATGCAATGCAACAAAACACCACGCCTACAAGAGTTGACCATCTTGGCCCATGCAATGCAACAAAACACCACGCCTACAAGAGTTGACCATCTTGGCACATGCAATGCAACTAAACACCACGCCTAAAAGAATTGACCCTCTTGATCCATGCAATGCAACAAAACACCACGCCTACAGAGTTGACCCTCTTGATCCATGCAATGCAACAAAACACCACGCCTACAAGAGTTCAATAGCTCTCCACTAGCTCACAGAGCTAATCTCTCTCCCACCTTGGAACCTCCAACACGACGTCACGTATCGACACATCAAAGCCATCAACCCTGTCAGATCTCAGATTGCAACAGGAGCTCGAGATTTGTTCAGTGTGCGTCCTTGACCTCCACTGCAACTTACTTCTCATCTCTGAGTGCTCCCCCGTGATAGGATGAGTGGTCATAGACTGGGTCTGAATGCGCTCGCGGAGACCTCATCATTGTGTCAAGAGTCCAGCAAGGAGACGTTCTAGCTACAGGACAAGAGATATGTGTAAAACAACAACTAATATTGTCAATTCACATTATATAGTGTCTGCTTTTTGGTTCCTTATTATATTACATTAGTAATTAAAGTCTATTTTATACGTTGTCAGAGATGTTTATTCAAAAGTATTTTCTGTCCTTAATTGCGATTCTGATCTCGCCATGACTGAGCTGTATCACACGAAATAAGTATACCATCTACGACTCCATCTAGGATTTCCTAAGTCTAGTCAAATAAAAGTTATATACCTTATATGTTTAACAAAAAAGTCTGACACTATTTTCTTGTAATTTATATCTGACGTAATGTGCTACTGCGAATCACACAAAGTGGCACAACTCTAACAATTTAGTTGGGGGGGGGGGGGTTGTTCTTTTATGAGGCTCTTCTTTTTTTTAAAACAAAGTAGATCAAATAATTTAATATTTGGCTCTTTGCAATGAAAATCTCCCCCCCCCCCCCCCCCCCCCTTTTTTTTGGCCTAGATATATTTTGGTGCTTTCTGGGAATGGCATTCAAATACTTATATTATGGATCGCGTCAGGCTGCATATATTGCGTTGATTACTTTAAAGACGGCTTTAAATCTAGCAAAAGTTAGATTATCATCACTTTTAATCTAACAAAAGTTAGATTATAATCCCTTTCCCGGCCTCCATCCGTTTTTTTTAATGAAGAAGGAGAAATTCATAGTCTCTAAAAGCATAATTTCTCTCTTTTAATTTCCTTTAATATCTTCTCTCTCGATATCATGAGATTGATCAAAACTATAAGATGACACTGAAGCTTTCGATTAGTTCAATTTTCTTCTAATTACGCATCTCTCGCCTAAAACCATGGTCTCGACTTTGAAATATTTTCAAATTTGATTGCTTGTTAAGAGTTCACTGTACAGAAGTAAGCGATGCTGTAATTCATGTACGTGGCATTTCCAATGTTGATTTGTCAACCAAAACATTTTCTGTCATGGATGGATGTAGTGCGCATTTTAAAATGTCTATTCTATAATGGCTATTCTATAATGTCTATTCTATGTCTATTCTATAATGTTTATTCTCTAATGCGTATTCTCTAATTTCTATTCTATAATGTCTATTCTATAATGTCTATTCTCTAATGCGTATTCTCTAATGTCTATTCTATAATGTCTATTCTATAATGTCTATTCTATAATGTTTATTCTCTAATGCGTATTCTCTAATGTCTATTCTATAATGTCTATTCTATAATGTCTATTCTATAATGCCTATTCTATAATGTCTATTCTATAATGTTTATTCTCTAATGCGTATTCTCTAATGTCTATTCTATAATGTCTATTCTATAATGTCTATTCTATAATGTTTATTCTCTAATGCGTATTCTCTAATGTCCATTCTGTAATGTCTATTCTATAATGTCTATTCTATAATGTTTATTCTCTAATGCGTATTCTCTAATGTCTATTCTATAATGTCTATTCTATAATGTCTATTCTATAATGCCTATTCTATAATGTCTATTCTATAATGTTTATTCTCTAATGCGTATTCTCTAATGTCTATTCTATAATGTCTATTCTATAATGTCTATTCTATAATGTTTATTCTCTAATGCGTATTCTCTAATGTCCATTCTGTAATGTCTATTCTATAATGTCTATTCTATAATGTTTATTCTCTAATGCGTATTCTCTAATGTCTATTCTATAATGTCTATTCTATAATGTCTATTCTATAATGCCTATTCTATAATGTCTATTCTATAATGTTTATTCTCTAATGCGTATTCTCTAATGTCTATTCTATAATGTCTATTCTATAATGCCTATTCTATAATGTCTATTCTATAATGTTTATTCTCTAATGCGTATTCTCTAATGTCTATTCTATAATGTCTATTCTATAATGCCTATTCTATAATGTCTATTCTATAATGTTTATTCTCTAATGCGTATTCTCTAATGTCTATTCTATAATGTCTATTCTATAATGTCTATTCTATAATGTCTATTCTCTAATGTCTATTCTATAATGTCTATTCTATAATGTCTATTCTATAATGCCCATTGTCCAATGTTTCAAAGCGTGATCATTGATAAAAATGTTGACATTTCTCCAAAGTACATTGAACCACTTCATCAAATCTCTCTGTTCAAGCAGATGGTTGTTGTTGTTGTTTTCTCCCCCGCGTATGACGCATCGTGGGATTGAAGTGTAATCAAAGACGTGAAAATAGAGAAGATGCCTCGCCCTAAGATGGATGACATCCGGCCCATTTGACGTCTGAGGCTCTCGTCCAGCTTTACATTGTCCACGGCCGTTGCACGTTTCGTGGGGTATTGTTTTATTAGGCCTTTCTGCCGTGTCCTCTCGTGAGATCTCAGGAAACGGAGTTTTCTGTATTTTCCCACGATCTTCAACTCTGGCTTTGCAAGCAAATATAATGGAAATAACGCTTAAAGGCAAGGGTGGGTTGTTGTTTTTTTAAGCAAAGACGGTTTTGAAGGCAAAGGTAGTTTTTAGACAAAGACGGGTTTTGGGGGCAAAGACAGTTTTTTAGGCAAAGGACGGTTTTAGGCAAAGACGGGTTTGGAAGGCAAAGACGGTTTTTGAAGGCAAAAAAACAATTTTTTCATAATCAGGAATATTTAACTGTAATTCGCATCATCCTAAATATATTTTAAATTGTCTAATCGCAATGTGTGTGCTTGCCGCTGAATAGCAATTTTAAGCTTTCTTTAAAAGTAACACCGACCTGGTTAGCAAAGAACGGAGATGAGAAATTATTGACAAGCCGTATAGTCGAATAATTGTCATTGTTGCAGAAATATACTGTTTAATTCTTTTTAGAAAGACAAATCCGTTGAAGTGCCAGTTCAATCCGGGGTTTGGTGTTAAAATAGATGATGATGATTGATTGATTGATTGATTGATTGATTGATTGGGTGATTCATTGATTACTTGTATGGCGCTTGTATCATTGTTCAGTCCCAATACTCGCTAAAATTTAAGGCGTTTTACATGAAATGCTTGGAAATAGCACATTTAACGGATGAACTTAACGCATGAACTCCTTAAACCAGTGGTGCTTAACCTTCCTAATGCCGTGACCGTTTAAGACAGTCCCTCACGTTGTTGTGCCCCCTCCCCCCCACCAACATAAAATTATTTTCGTTGCCACTTTATAAATATGTGTTTTTCCGATCGTCTTAAGCGACCCCTGTGAAAGGGTCGTTCGACCCCTAAAGAGGTCGCGACCCACAGGTTGAGAACCGCTGCCTTAGGCATTTACTTGAATCATTGAATCTTTCATACATTAACTACAGCTCAAACAGACCTTCAATTTACTGCACTATGTCGGTGCGGTTATTTTGAAGTGATTGTGAGGACTATTGGGCTTTATTTTGACGATGTACAGTACTTAGTCTCTTCATTAAATGGCAAGATATAGCTTCAAAGAAACATTTTCCATCAAGAAACCCGATCTGCTATGTACCGTTCTATGGTTTTATGACATTGAACATGTTTTAGGATTTGGCTCGTTCAATGAACAATACGGAACAAAAAAAAAACCTGAAAACCCGGTATACAAAGAAATACGATACAAAAGCCAGTGATAAAAACGGAATTCAATTTATTTATATACCATTTATTTTGTCCAAAAAAATACAATATCAAACAGACAGAAATTTTTTAAAATATATTAACTCTCAGCACGGCAAGTGAAAATGTACAATCCTCGAAAGACACAAATATTAATACACACACAGAGAGCACAATCTTTTAAGTATATTACGTCTCAGAATTCCCTATTAGCATCGCAAAAATATCGCCCCTCTGGCCGGGGGAACTACCGGCTTAAATATACAGTCAGTTAGAGCCCTCCAGAAAAAAACATTCTATAAATGTCATCACCCGTTGGCATTCTTTAGAAGAAGTAGAACGTATTCAATTGTAACAAACACCTTTTTCCCATTCAAAGGAGTGTTCGGTCGATACAGTCCCACCACATTTAATCAGTGACGTCAAGGGCAAAAGAAAATTAAACAAACCCAAAAAAACAAAGCTCTTCGCATAAACCATTTATATGCATTTTAAAAAAAAATTATTGTATATTAATACCCCCCCCCCACTTTAACACCGCAGGTTTATTAACAAGAGAAAATATTACGAACCAACCGCACTTGCGTTATACTTTTTTAAGCATGTCATTTAGAGCAATTTTGGGGGGGGGAAATTTTATTTCATGAAATTAGTGACATCACATTTCCTTGATTTTTCCATTGAAAAAGTGGGAAAAAACATTCTCGTGGTTTAAAATTGAGGGGTGGTGTCTGAAAATTGGGAGAATGGGGCGTCGTAGGCAACGGGTCTATTTGCCAAGTTTAATCAAAATTGGTTGACGGCAAATGGGTCAATGAGCCTTCCAAAGATTTCGCCCTGGACACACTGAAGCGAATCAATATTTAATAACACTAATATATAAAATGGGAGACGCAGCACTACGTTGAAGTAGCAAAAAATAGGGAACACACGGGCGATGACAAATCGTTTAGGCATATTTTATTATTGAATTCATATTATGGATATTTCAATAGGTCTAAATCCAAACGCGAAGCCTAAGGCCTCTGCGGTCCACATACGGGTCATTGCAACGTTTAAGGCATCACACAAGGCATTTCGGCCGGCAACTGGATTAATGTCTGGGTCAAATAGATAAATTGTAATTGATCATCTGTAAAAGTCCTTGGGCAAAAACTGTAATCATCGGTTAAATTATTTCTAACTGTAATATTTATCAAACTCCGCAGACTTATAAAAAAAAAACAACTATTCCACTCCTTATGGTCGAACTGGTTTTCAAATTTATTTATCAAGAACCCTTCTTTCCTAGGACATTATCATATTGCCCTTTACCTCAAAATAGAGAGTCACTCCTGGTCCAAAGAATGAATTTACGATGCTTAAATTCAAAGTACAAAAAAGTACTTCATCTTCTTAAGGAGCATCTGGTTAAAGCGACTTCAGGAAAGGTTGTCTAATGGCATCTATTGTTCAAACATTTTTTTTTTAAAAATGTATATATTCCTTTTCTTATTCAGATTAAAACAAGTTGTATTTAACACCAACGGTAATACAACATTGAACTCTTTATTCAAAATATGGTGTTTGTTTTACTTGATGTTTAAATTAATTCATATATTTAAAAAAAAATTTAAAACAGGTCACAAATCTCTTCGGGTTTTCCCACAGCCTAAGGGGGGCCGGAAGTTAAACAGACTATTAACATGGCTGCCGACGATTTAAAGTCCATAATAATACGTTAACGTCTCATAAATTTTAATCAGCAGCAAAGTCCGTCAGTTTGTCTGGATTCATTCCTTTCGTCTAACCGCCATTACTTCATTACGGGTGAAGTAGACGTGTTTTTTTGTGTTACCCCCAAAGGAAAATGTGGACAAAGAAATACAAACGTACATTTTAAGTTTATTTCATTACAAAGAGGACGGCCGAGACGGTGAAACATTTTTCTACATCTTTGCCCGCCATCGAAAAAAGCGTGATCTCCCTTTTGAATCCGTTCAAGGTAATGGCCAATCGTACGACAGATGCTAGGGGACACAACTCTTCATTGTACGAATCCAAGAAAACACAATCTTGCCGAGTAAAGATCCTTAAGGTCATAACGTGTACCGGAAGAGCACCGTAAGGACAGGACCCAAACCTGAACAGGTTATTGATAAAATAAGTTTACAGATAACTGGTACAGAAGCAGATACAAGATGTTAGTAGCTTGTACCGATACCATCAGACACGACTTAATTCGACCGAGTGAAGATAATTTAACCCTCCAATTCATAAGAACCGATCACTAATCAGTGCAGCGTTCAATTTTTGGGGAGACGTTAGTTGGTGACCTGCACAGTTGCGCACTGTGTGTCCTCGGGGGACAGCCACCAGCAGTGGCATTATCGTAGATGCAGAATCAATCAACTGGAGTTCACAGCATACTTTCAAATGTAGTTCCTTTCAAACCAATAATCTCAGCTTCTAATTAATATATATATATATATATATATATATATATATAATTTACTTGATTTATATGATATACCTGGAAACAACTGGAAAGGAAAGCACAGTACCGTGATGAATGGAAAGTTCTTGTGAACTACCTATGCCCCAGACGGGGTAAAAAGGCAGAATAATAAGAAGATATATGATTTTATCATGAAACTGAAATTCCTTCAATAGCAATATAACTTAAAAACGACCAGTAAGGACAGTGTCTGGCCACAGAGACGAGGGGGTGGGGGGGCAGTGTCTGGCCACAGAGACGAGGGGGTGGGGGGGGCAGTGTCTAGCCACAGAGAAGGTCACCAATTAAGGACTGACATCTTTACTGCACTCCACGGTCAGCCTCTGTTTGGGGAGCTGGGATGGGGTGGGAATCAAGGAGGCAGAAATAGGATGCTGTAATAAAACGCTGGTCTAGCAGTGTTACACAATTAGGTCAAATCTTGACCCATATATCAGACGTGATTTACAATCTGTTAATTAGAGTGTCAATAAATGTAGAGCTGTGTAATGCATAAATGCAGATTTGCTGTTTTAAATAAAGAATCTGTAACGTTCTGACATCGATTATTTTGCCCTATGTATTTGGTCCCGGGTATTTGCTTTGTCCTAGACGCCGTAGAATGCAGATGTATTGTTAGTTGTCAAAATTAGGGCATCAAATAGAGTGAGGCGATAAGAGGGATTCGGGAAAACAATGTTAAAATTGTTAACAAAGGGAGCCTTCCGAAGAGCAAATAGTTAACTATGAGACCACTGGATCATAGATTGTCTGCACGCGTTGGGCTTCTCTAAGATATTCTAAAATTTAAGGTTCACCATGAGGGAGAAAAAAAGGGGGGGGGGGGATATTTCAACCCCTTGGCGAAATACGAGGCATTTTTAGTTGACGTCAGGTTAAAGTGATCTAAGTCAGAAAATCGCCGTGCGCAACAAATATACTTAAGATTTAAGCGGGTTGGGGGGGGGGGATAAAAATGTCTCAATTCGCTTGGATGAAACAAAATATCTTCAATGACGCTGAATGATTCTCAAATTCTTTTGCATATACCCTGCTGCCAAGTATCACCTGCAACCAGCGGCGTATCGGAAGAGGCTGCGGAGAACGAAATTTTCGGCCAACTGCTCAGATCGTTTTGTGGCAGGAGGCGGGCAAAAATATACGCCCACTCTCGGTGACTCTTTCCCTAGGTACGCCACTGGCGAACTCATGCCGACCTCTCACCAACATTTTACCAAAACATCTCGTCAATATTTCAGCAACATCTTTTCAATATCTCACCAAAATTTCACCAACATCTCGTCAATATTTCATCAACTTTTACACCAACATCTCGTCAATATCTCACCAAAATTTCACCAACATCTCGTCAATATTTCATCAACTTTTACACCAACATCTCGTCAATATCTCACCAAAATTTCACCAACATCTCGTCAATATTTCATCAACTTTTACACCAACATCTCGTCAATATCTCACCAAAATTTCACCAACATCTCGTCAATATCTCACCAAAATTTCACCAACATCTCGTCAATATTTCATCAACTTTTACACCAACATCTCGTCAATATCTCACCAAAATTTCACCAACATCTCGTCAATATGTCACCAAAATTTCACCAACATTTCGTCAATATCTCACCAAAATTTCACCAACATCTCGTCAATATCTCACCAAAATTTCACCAACATCTCGTCAATATCTCACCAAAATTTCACCAACATCTCGTCAATATCTCACCAACATTTCACCAGCATCTCTTGAATATCTCGCCATCATTTCACCAACATCTCGTCAAAATCTCACCAAAATTTTACCAACCCCTCGTCAATATCTCACCAACATTTCACCAACATCTTGTAAATATCTCGCCATCATTTCACCAGCATCTCGTCAAAATCTCACCATCAATTCACCAACATCTCGTCAATATCCTATTTTTCTCAAACATCTTACATATTAACACAGAGGTTGTAAAGCTCCACAATTGTGTATGACAAGTCGTCGAGGTTAATGCGTAATGTTACCAGAGGCCAACAATTATCATTATATTTGAAAGCAGACGTCCACTATATAGCAAAAATAAGAAATGTGTTAAGATGGTTTTGCTCACAATATAGATGAATGGCGCATACAATCATACAATTAATTGTGCGTTCTTCATTGATGCTCAAAAGCTATTCAGCGACGAGTTTACTATTATTCCAGTTGTACGTATATGGAATCACTGTCACGTAGTGTGAATGACAACAGAAGGAGGCAACATGAAACTACAATTGCTGGCGTCAGTTTCAAACATAGAACTCTCATAATGTATAGACATATGGCGCTCGTGATTAATGTGTAGACATATGGCGCTCGTGATTAATGTGTAGACGTACGGCGCTCGTGTTTAATGTGTAGACATAGGACACTGGTGTTTAATGTGTAGACTTAGGACACTCGTGTTTAATGTGTAGACTTAGGACACTCTTGTTTAATGTGTAGACTTAGGACACGCGTGTTTAATGTTCAGACTTAGAACCCTCGTGTTTAATGTGTAGACTTAGAACCCTCGTGTTTAATGTGTAGACTTAGAACCCTCGTGTTTAATGTGTAGACTAAGAACCCTCGTGTTTAATGTATTGACATAGGGACACCATGTCTATTTGTGTAGTTTTATATATATCCAATAAAACCTACGGGACTCTAAGGTTCATTTAAGACAGTCTTGCTGTCCTACTGTCCTCCTGTCTATGTGTGAGGTGACTTGAGGACATTTAGTTCAACAGACGTGTTTTTCCAGATGTTTACATCTTGATATAGATCATCCATCTCTTCTCATGTCCTCACTCTACTTCAGATCATTGAAGGACACTTCCTGCAGTAAAACCGTCTTTTAGCAGAGGACCTTCTAACATAGGTTCGGTTACAGTACATACATAAAGCTTTGTTAAGAATTTCTAACTTCAGTTGACGGTTCTCAATTAGTAAAGTGTCGTCATTATATTAACACGTAACCTTAATCCTTAAGCCAGAACCTTTTTTTTTAAAATAAAATAACAGCATATCTCCTCTAAAAACAGAAAACTACAGCAACATCTTCCCAGTCAATGGACGCTGCAATTTCTAACTTACGCCCACAATCACACACAATCACACACAATCACATACAATTACACACAATCACACACAATCACACACAATCACACACAATCACATACAATTACACACAATCACACACAATCACACACAACTACACACAATCACACACAATCACACACAATCACACACAATCACACACAATCACATAAAATCACACACAATCACACACAATCACACACAACTACACACAAGCACACACAAGCACACACAATCACACACAATCACACACAATCACACACAACCACACCTAAATCACACACAATCACACACAATCACACACAATCACACACAATCACACACAATCAGACACACACAGTTAATTTAAATTCACTGAGCGGGCGCACTTTGACCTGTTGTCAATGAGATTTGTACCTCTGGGCTCTCTGCGGCGAGGAAATCGCGAGTTTGACTATTGTAATATAAAGTAAGCATTACATAATTTCGATCAATAAACTGAAGTTGGATGAGGCTCGCTAGTCTTGGACGGCAACTCATCTAAGAGAAGGCAAACTCTGAATTCAAACCAGGAGCTTAAATGATCAATAAACTGATCGTGGGCCCTGAAAAATGAAAAAAAAAAAAAGGCTTAGCTTTATAAACATATATGCATATATTTTACCAATATTAGTGATACACTTACTTGGGATTCATGTTAACTTTGAGTTTCGTTAAGCTCATGTGAGAACCGCCGAGGTGCCACTTTGAAATCCTTTCAGCCGGCGTTTAAAGGCGGCGTAACAACGTCTCTTTCTAATCAAAGAATAATCCACTTATATTAAATCCTATTCTCTTCGGCCTTATGATCGCGCGGGACAATCAGATAACTACCCTGGATACAAAAAATCCAGTGGTTTGAGAGGATTTATAAGAATGAGCGTGGGGACTGAGTCCCTATAATACATCAGAGAGAAGATGCAAGGCAGCGGTAGTCTCATATAACGAGGGGGGGAAAATGAAGGGAGAAAAAAAAAACGAGCTTTGGTAGAAAAATGTCGCGACTCAATTGGATTGTTTGTTTAGGGGAATGGCGGGAAACGAAATAGTTTATTTGAGGGATGTGTATCTGTCCTAAAAGCGGACCCCGAAAGTTGAGGCTAATCTTGACGTGTTGTGGATCTCACAGTTAAAATTGAGGCTAATCTTGACGTGTTGTGGATCTCACAGTTAAAGTTGAGGCTAATCTTGACGTGTTGTGGATCTCACAGTTAAAGTTGAGGCTAATCTTGACGTGTTGTGGATCTCACAGTTAAAATTGAGGCTAATCTTGACGTGTTGTGGATCTCACAGTTAAAATTGAGGCTAATCTTGACGTGTTGTGGATCTCACAGTTAAAATTGAGGCTAATCTTGACGTGTTGTGGATCTCACAGTTAAAATTGAGGCTAATCTTGACGTGTTGTGGATCTCACAGTTAAAATTGAGGCTAATCTTGACGTGTTGTGGATCTCACAGTTAAAATTGAGGCTAATCTTGACGTGTTGTGGATCTCACAGTTAAAATTGAGGCTAATCTTGACGTGTTGTGGATCTCACAGTTAAAATTGAGGCTAATCTTGACGTGTTGTGGATCTCACAGTTAAAATTGAGGCTAATCTTGACGTGTTGTGGATCTCACAGTTAAAATTGAGGCTAATCTTGACGTGTTGTGGATCTCACAGTTAAAATTGAGGCTAATCTTGACGTGTTGTGGATCTCACAGTTAAAATTGAGGCTAATCTTGACGTGTTGTGGATCTCACAGTTAAAATTGAGGCTAATCTTGACGTGTTGTGGATCTCACAGTTAAAATTGAGGCTAATCTTGACGTGTTGTGGATCTCACAGTTAAAATTGAGGCTAATCTTGACGTGTTGTGGATCTCACAGTTAAAATTGAGGCTAATCTTGACGTGTTGTGGATCTCACAGTTAAAATTGAGGCTAATCTTGACGTGTTGTGGATCTCACAGTTAAAATTGAGGCTAATCTTGACGTGTTGTGGATCTCACAGTTAAAGTTGAGGCTAATCTTGACGTGTTGTGGATCTCACAGTTAAAATTGAGGCTAATCTTGACGTGTTGTGGATCTCACAGTTAAAATTGAGGCTAATCTTGACGTGTTGTGGATCTCACAGTTAAAATTGAGGCTAATCTTGACGTGTTGTGGATCTCACAGTTAAAGTTGAGGCTCATCTTGACGTGCTGTGGATCTCACAGTTAAAATTGAGGCTAATCTTGACGTGTTGTGGATCTCACAGTTAAAATTGAGGCTAATCTTGACGTGTTGTGGATCTCACAGTTAAAGTTGAGGCTAATCTTGACGTGTTGTGGATCTCACAGTTAAAATTGAGGCTAATCTTGACGTGTTGTGGATCTCACAGTTAAAATTGAGGCTAATCTTGACGTGTTGTGGATCTCACAATTAAAATTGAGGCTAATCTTGACGTGTTGTGGATCTCACAGTTAAAGTTGAGGCTAATCTTGACGTGTTGTGGATCTCACAGTTAAAGTTGAGGCTAATCTTGACGTGTTGTGGATCTCACAGTTAAAATTGAGGCTAATCTTGACGTGTTGTGGATCTCACAGTTAAAGTTGAGGCTAATCTTGACGTGTTGTGGATCTCACAGTTAAAATTGAGGCTAATCTTGACGTGTTGTGGATCTCACAGTTAAAGTTGAGGCTAATCTTGACGTGTTGTGGATCTCACAGTTAAAGTTGAGGCTAATCTTGACGTGTTGTGGATCTCACAGTTAAAATTGAGGCTAATCTTGACTTGTTGTGGATCTCACAGTTAAAATTGAGGCTAATCTTGACGTGTTGTGGATCTCACAGTTAAAATTGAGGCTAATCTTGACGTGTTGTGGATCTCACAGTTAAAATTGAAGCTAATCTTGACGTGTTGTGGATCTCACAGTTAAAATTGAGGCTAATCTTGACGTGTTGTGGATCTCACAGTTAAAATTGAGGCTAATCTTGACGTGTTGTGGATCTCACAGTTAAAGTTGAGGCTAATCTTGACGTGTTGTGGATCTCACAGTTAAAGTTGAGGCTAATCTTGACGTGTTGTGGATCTCACAGTTAAAGTTGAGGCTAATCTTGACGTGTTGTGGATCTCACAGTTAAAATTGAGGCTAATCTTGACGTGTTGTGGATCTCACAGTTAAAATTGAGGCTAATCTTGACGTGTTGTGGATCTCACAGTTAAAGTTGAGGCTAATCTTGACGTGTTGTGGATCTCACAGTTAAAATTGAGGCTAATCTTGACGTGTTGATGATCTCACAGTTAAAATTGAGGCTAATCTTGACATGTTGTGGATCTCACAGTTAAAATTGAGGCTAATCTTGACATGTTGTGGATCTCACAGTTTTTAGTGAAGGTTGTCTTTTGCTCTATTGAACAGATTCACTTCACACACGCATACAAATTATTTTGTCATATATAAGATTACTCTGTGTGTGTCTCTCTCTCTTGTCTCTCTGTCTCTCTGTCTCTCTGTCTCTCTCTCTCTCTCTCTCTCTCTCTCTCCCTCTCTCTCTCTTAATCACTTTCATTATTGTTGTATGTATGTTTTGTTGTTGTTAATAACACAAATTTATTTTAATATGTTATCATTCTTCTAATACCAATGTGGAATCTATTGATATCCCAAAATTCTAATATCTTCTAAAACCAATGTAGAATCTATTGATATTTCAAAATTCTAAAACCAATGTAGAATCTATAAATATCCCAAAGTTCTAACACCTTCTAAAATCAGAAGGACATATTGTTTTTGGTTTTTTTTATTTGAATGAATGTTCAAAGTATTTAAGATTGATTAAATATGTGTAAGTTTCAAAATTCATTTTATTTACAATTATTTACCCCTTGGAGACTTAATAATAGATCACTACAGCATTCCAGCTGTTCTCTTTATTACATTGGTTACGTCACTTTACGAACATCAAAGGGACGTAATTTTTTTTAAAGGGGCAATAATAAAATAAAATGAAGTTAATCAACGCCAAAATTTGTTCCGTTTATGGTTGTAATATAGTTCACATTTCTATCTAATAATGAAGGGATATTACCTGTTTCTGCACTCTTACATTCAGGAAGAGTTATCGTTTCTTGACCGCGATGGCCTCGCCAGCAAGACAGCGCTGGAGGTGCCCCCCTTTCTAGACCTAATAAAATGCAAATTGTAATCGATCGATTTCTTGCCTTGATTCCAACAATGCCAGGGCTGATAAGGGGGGGGGGGGGGGTCAAGAAAGTACCTTGTTTGGTTTATTTGTATGTTTATGCGTGATTCTGTTCGTTTATATTTCTTCAAAGGCAGAGCCGAACCTACTAAAGCATGTGCGAGAAAAGTGAAACCGACCCGGCACACATCTCATGATCTATGTAGATCACACGTGAATCACCGCTCCATAGATGAACTTAACGATATGTGTCTGTAAAACATGACTGGATCTAACATTGGTCCAATCACGTGGGGTGCTTTTGATTTTGTTGGTTGTTGTTTTGTTGGTTTTTTTAGGGGGGGGGGTTTGTAAATGATATATTAAGATGTATAATTTCTTTTAATATTCAAAATATTATAAAACTTAATAAAAATATGGCTGTTGTATTTTGCAATATTGAAGTCTTGCGTGGGACGACGACCTGCTAGCGCCACACTGTAAGGGACGACAACCCGCTAGCGCCACCCTGTAAGGGACGACAACCCGCTAGCGCCACACTGTAAGGGATGACAACCCGCTAGCGCCACACTGTAAGGGACGACAACCCGCTAGCGACACCCCGTATCTATCTACCAATGAGCCCTCTATCACCACGGTAACATGTATGATGTAAGAAAAAACAACTTTCAACAACATCATAATTGAACATCAAGACGTTCTACCCAGACAAGAGAGGCGTGTGATCTATTATTCTAATGAAGTTAACGGACACCGCCCGTATTGTGCACTGTCACGGGGTGGTTATAGACAGCCTCCAGAACCAGACTGATTAATACCAACCAAACCCCCGTCAGTCTTAGATTTGTTAGAAAATGCGCGAGACTATTTGTTAATGACGCCAGCAGACGGTCACAAGCACGCCAGCTTTGTGATCAGCTGTGCGATGACCAGCTCAGACCCCCGTTAATTGCTGGCAACGTTACTCGACTGTATTGAATTCGTCAGTAAATGACTTTAATAAAAAAAAAAAGTTTTGATCAGCAGTCTCAACACGGTGGAAATGGTTTCATTTCTGTCTCCACACTGTTGAAATGTTTTCATTTCTGTCTCCACACTGTGGAGAGGGCTTCATTTCTGTCTTCACTCTGTGGAGAGGGTTTCATTCCTGTCTTCACTCTGTGGAGAGGGTTTCACTCCTGTCTTCACTCTGTGGAGAGGGTTTCATTCCTGTCTTCACTCTGTGGAGAGGGTTTCATTTATGTCTTCACTCTGTGGAGAGGGTTTCATTTCTGTCTTCCCTCTGTGGAGAGGGTTGCATTTCTGTCTTCACTCTGTGGAGAGGGTTTCATTTCTGTCTTCACTCTGTAGAGAGGGTTTCATTTCTGTCTTCACTCTGTGGAGAGGGTTTCATTTCTGTCTTCACTCTGTGAAGAGAGTTTCATTTCTGTCTTCACTCTGTGGAGAGGGTTTCATTTCTGTCTTCACTCTGTGGAGAGGGTTTCATTTCTGTCTTCACTCTGTGGAGAGGGTTTCATTTCTGTCTTCACTCTGTGGAAATGGTTTCATTTCTGTCTTCACTCTGTGGAGAGGGCTTCATTTCTGTCTTCATTCTGTGGAGAGGGTTTCATTTCTGTCTTCACTCTGTGGAGAGGGTTTCATTTCTGTCTTCACTCTGTGGAGAGGGTTTCATTTCTGTCTTCACTCTGTGAAGAGGGTTTCATTTCTGTCTTCACTCTGTGGAGAGGGTTTCATTTCTGTCTTCACTCTGTGGAGAGGGTTTCATTTCTGTCTTCACTCTGTGGAGAGGGTTTCATTTCTGTCTTCACTCTGTGGAGAGGGTTTCATTTCTGTCTTCACTCTGTGGAGAGGGTTTCATTTCTGTCTTCACTCTGTGGAGAGGGTTTCATTTCTGTCTTCACTCTGTGGAGAGGGTTTCATTTCTGTCTTCACTCTGTGGAAATGGTTTCATTTCTTTCTTCACTCTGTGGAGAGGGCTTTATTTCTGTCTTCACTCTGTGGAGAGGGTTTCATTCCTGTCTTCACTCTGTGGAGAGGGTTTCACTCCTGTCTTCACTCTGTGGAAAGGGTTTCATTCCTGTCTTCACTTTGTGGAGAGGGTTTCATTTCTGTCTTCAGTCTGTGGAGAGGGTTTCATTTCCGTCTTCACTCTGTGGAGAGGGTTTCAGTTCTGCCTTCACTCTGTGGAGGGGGTTTCATTTCTGTCTTCAGTCTGTGGAGAGGGTTTCATTTCCATCTTCACTCTGTGGAGAGGGTTTCATTTCTGTCTTCACTCTGTGGAAATGGTTTCATTCCTGTCTTCACTCTGTGGAGAGGGTTTCATTTATGTCTTCACTCAGTGGAGAGGGTTTCATTCCTGTCTTCACTCTGTGGAGAGGGTTTCATTCCGGTCTTCACTCTGTGGAGAGGGTTTCATTCCTGTCTTCACTCTGTGGAGAGGGTTTCATTTATGTCTTCACTCAGTGGAGAGGGTTTCATTCCTGTCTTCACTCTGTGGAGAGGGTTTCATTCCGGTCTTCACTCTGTGGAGAGGGTTTCATTCCTGTCTTCACTCTGTGGAGAGGGTTTCACTCCTGTCTTCACTCTGTGGAGAGGGTTTCATCCGTGTCTTCACTCTGTGGAGAGGGTTTCATTCCTGTCTTCACTCTGTGGAGAGGGTTTCATTTCTGTCTTCCTCTGTGGAGAGGGTTTCATTTCTGTCTTCACTCTGTGGAGAGGGTTTCATTTCTGTCTTCATTCCGTGGAGAGGGTTTCATTTCTGTCTTCACTCTGTGGAGAGGGTTTCATTTCTGTCTTCACTCTGTGGAGAGGGTTTCATTTCTGTCTTCACTCTGTGGAGAGGGTTTCATTTGAAGATAGGGAACGTAGTTGTCTGAAACAAACGCTGCAACAGGCGCTTATCGTGGGGGACAAAGAGGTGAAACAGTTCGGACAGTGGTCAGTTGCCAAGGGAATTCTTAGCTCTTTTAAATAGAAGCTGGCGGCAATTTTCATGCATCATAATAAACGACAATGAGCTTTTCCTATTTTTTTTTGTTAGGGAGCTTATTTAAAATCGATGAAATTACTAGCTGGGCGCAGGTGGATTCATGTAGTACAGTTGCACTTGTGATACTTTGTCAATTTTTTTAAATAGGTCCCGAATTAATTTTTAATTTGATGACATTGGGCAGAAAGAAGCAACGCGTAGTGGAAGGGACTTGGGGTCGTTCGCAAATCATGTCACGTTCAGGTGCGGATTGAGTTGGGGGGGGGGGGGTAGGGGGGTTGTGTTCGAGAATTTGTGACGTCACAAAAAATATTTAATTCTGAATTTTTTCTGATTTTGAAAAATTTTATACAATCAATTTTAAAAACTTTAATTTGAGGTCGACATTGCCTCAGGTATTCTAGGTACCGCGAAACTCAGTCGCGCACACCTTCGATCGAAAATGACACAAAAACCGATAGGGCCATCTTACATTCGGCTCGGGGAAGACTTGGTTGTTTGACCTTTTTTTACATGACAGTTTTCTAACACGACTACATCTTAATCCATTATGAGGAAAATGTTAAAGAATAAAAAATTAAATCTCAGTTTAGTTTTGAAAATGCTATGTATGTTTTGATTTTTTTTAGGTGTGACATGACATTAGGGGAGGAGGGGGTAAAGAATTTGAGACAGGGAGGGGGGTGGAGTCCTGAAATGTCATTCTTTGCGTGACGTTATTTGCGAACGACCCATTAAGAAAACAGTAAAAAATTAATTGAACATAAAATATTAATTGAAAATTACATAATTGGATATATTTTTGACGTATATCTTAAATTGACTTTAGACTAAAAAGTAAACTTACTTTTTGATTCCGATTCCGGAGTCTTATCGTAGTCATGCGATAATATTTGTCATGAGTGTTGAGATATCGGTGATTTTTAAGGATTTCGCGAGTTTGTTTTTTTTCTGATAGATGTTTTCCTGAGAGAGTGTAGGATGGAAGAAACGCTTTTCGGGCAATGGCAAAAGACTAGATCCGGATGACCTTGGTGTTCCGAGGAAAGTGTTCGGGATGAGAAGAGATTTAATGAGGTGGCACGTGTTTGCCTCGTGTTCCGCCGGGAATTCACTGAGACACAACTTACACATGTAGCCAGAAGACGTGCGCACCACGGTGTGGCCCTGCGCGGGGACGTACGGCGCTGCTACGCCAATTCGGACAAGTGTTTAATCTCGCAAAAGGGATATTTATGTATTTATTTATTTATTCAGGCATTTTTATATAGCGCTTATCACAAAGCTCTAAGCGCTTTACAATTATTAAAACATGTAAACTAAGTAAATACAAATGAGACGAACAGAGATTTCACTGCTGCCTATCAAGCGCTAGTGAACCGGAAGGATATGGCCCTGGATGACGATTTTTTTCCAGACTTCTGTCAAAGGTTCTTATGTTGCCACTTTGACTCCCTCGCGACAGTATAAAGGTCACGTTATGACTCCAAGTATACGACTCCTGACACAAAGTTAAATTTGTTGACACTAAGACTCAGACGCCATTGCTATTATATGGATCAACAATAAGTAAAACTATTTCTTTTATGGAAAACGTATTTTCACACTACTGGAACAAAAATGAATGAGGTTCAATTTTCCCAACAATTTCACAGCTTTGATTCACTAGATTGTCCGACGTGACTCATTAAATTGTGTATAATGTATAATTATTATTAAAGCGTAACTTATATTGTTCTATTGACACAATTTGTTCGTGTCTTTTCAATCTCATGAGATTGTCCCTCTTGATTGTCTCTTCTGGTCTCGCCTCATCGTTTTCATAGAATTGAATTGTTTAACTGATACTGTCATCTGGTTTGTCTTTAGATGTAGTTGTCCTGAAATGGTAGAAACATTTTGTGATGGTTCATGACAAATAAAGACTTTAGCTTTTCTTTTAAATAAATAACTCAACAGATTATAGTTACAATCCTATAATAATCAAACAAATGTTGTTGTTTATTTGCTAGGAGGGAGGTTTGTGGGAGGGTTGGTGTGAGGGAGGGTTGTGGGAGGGAGGTTTTTGGAGGGTTGGTGAGAGGGAGGGTTGTGGGAGGGAGGGGTGTGGGAGGAGGAGTGGGGGGGGAGGGTTGGTGGGGTGGAGGGGGGTGGGAGGGAGGGACGTGGG
>CAXITT010000061.1:1587855-1605741 GCA_964033795.1 Lymnaea stagnalis
GGGAGGGTTGGTGGGAGGGAGGGTTGTGGGAGGGAGGTTTTTGGGAGGGTTGTGGGAGGGAGGTTTTTGGGAGGGAGGTTTTTGGGAGGGTTGGTGAGAGGGAGGGTTGGTGAGAGGATTGTGGGAGGGAGGTTTGTGGGAGGGAGGGTTGTGGGATGGAGGGTTGTGGGAGGGAGGGTTGTGGGAGGGAGGGTTGTGGGAGGGAGGGTTGTGGGAAGGAGGTTTGTGGGAGGGTTGGTGAGAGGGAGGGTTGGTGGGAGGGAGGGTTGAAGAGTTTATTCTTGTATTCAACATAAGTTATTTACAAGCCAGGCCGCAATTTGCTGTCGTTTCAACCGATTACATGACAGCAACAGTTATAATTTAAGACTCCTGTAAGGTTTACAATAAAATACTGTGCAAGAACTGCTAATGAAGTATAATTAAATTTTAAGGACTCTCTTCAAAAAGAATACATATACGCAAGGGGTTGTTTGGCGTAGGAAGGTGGGGTGGGCTCCTTGTACGCCCCGGGCGGCCCTTTTTCTTTCTATGGAGGGTGACATTTTCGGCCAGCTCAAGTGAAAAAAGGTTTTTGTCGAAGGGGGAACGGCGAAAATCTTGCCCTCTCCCCGGATGGCACTAACCCTAGCTACGCCTCTGTAGTGGTGTGCTTGTCATTTCTATTTTTTTTTAATAATGATGATGGTTAGGACAACGTACAACTGATGGAGGATAACATAACATGGTTAAGCCAATGTTGCATTCTGACATTTCTGTTGGATTATTTTCCCCATGTTTTAACATAAAAATGGGAGACTGTTTGGGGTACAGCACTGCACTGGACTCTTATCTTACAGAATATCTCACCGTCGATCAGAATTGGGGGCGTCAGAGGGGCGTCCATGTCAGGTAACGTAACACACAGGGGATTAGGAGATAAAAAAAAACAGACTGAATCAATAGCGGCCAGCCCAGTGACCACTCTGAGTGACCCTACATATCCCAGACAATGGATTGGTCCTCCATTCCGCATGACCAGGCTCCTGGCAAATAAGGCCAGAGTGCCGTTATCAGCAACGCCTCGTGACTCCATTTGCTGTCACTAACCATGTTAGAGCAGCACATGACGGCGGTGACCGAACATACTGCTTCAGACGAGATGCAGGCGAGAGAATATTTGAGTTATCATTTAACAGATGTCACAATGTGCCGGGGTTATTTCTATGGACGCTGTAAACTGCTCTTAGCGCTGAAGCATCGTCCGTCGGAGCATAAAAACAAGTGCTATCTGAAGGTTTATGTGTCCATGAGAAGAGGGGGCAGAGTAGATTAGCATGGATATTTAGCTTAGGACTTACATATTCAAAAAAAAGGTATTTAGCGTCTTATGTAGAGGTTTAAAGTGTACATTTTATCATCCTAAATGTAATTGGGGTGCACAAACTATGTGTGAGAAATGTTGTGTAGTTATGTTCTACAATAAGAAAAATATTTTATTTTTTTCAGAAATTATCATGTTTCTGAATAAAATAGTCTCTGATGCATGATGTTGTTTTAAATATTTTTAATGAATAAACAAATAATGATAAATACATATTATATTGTTTCAATTTTTTGTTTATTTATGCATTTAGGTGTTAAACTAAGTAATAAAACAAATCATTAACGTCAGGCTACTTGCCTTGGTGGGGACTTCTAATGCTTTTAGTGATTGGTGGTTTTGAACAAAAATATATATTTGAAAATCAGTTTTCTTTTTATGGCTGTTGTGTATGAGGAGTATTGTTCGTAAACGAAACCATCTTTGCAATGTAGATTGGTAAAAAATGAAAAGTGTATGTGCAATAAGTAAGCCAGGCCGCCAGCAGGCAGTGTTTCTTTCAGAAATTTTCCCCCGGGGGACGGCACTTCAGATTTTCGGGGGGGGTGGGAGTGCCAGCAGTTCCAGATGATTTATTGTTGGACATATTTTTGCTCCGTGGGGACACTTGGCTTTCCCCCGGGGGCCCCTGCCCCCCGGAGATATAGCTGAAAGAAACCCTGCAGGGCAGGTAACATCTTTAAAAACATAAGCAAACACGGTACCTGGCAATGGGCTTGTGATCACAGATTACAGTTGTCTGACTGAAACAACCAACTACCACAAGCAAACACGATACCTGGCAATGGGCTTGTGATCACAGATTACAGTTGTCTGACTGAAACAACCAACTATCACAAGCAAACACGATACCTGGCAATGGGCTTGTGATCACAGATTACAGTTGTCTGACTGAAACAACCAACTACCACAAGCAAACACGATACCTGGCAATGGGCTTGTGATCACAGATTACAGTTGTCTGACTGAAACAACCAACTACCACAAGCAAACACGATACCTGGCAATGGGCTTGTGATCACATATTACAGTTGTCTGACTGAAACAACCAACTATCACAAGCAAACACGATACCTCGTGTAACGTCTTTGGCTATAGTGCATGTTCGTTGTGCACTTCTTCTTCCATTACTTCATCTATGACTGCCTATCTTCATCCAGCGTTGCTGAGTTTTCTCAATAATTATTACTAGAATTCTATTGTATGGACGCGCCAGGCAAATTCAAGAGATAGCTTCACTCTATATATTTATGCAAAGAAAACACTATTCCATAATATGAAATATATAGCTCCAGATTGGAGTAAAATACTTGTCATCTTTTGTACACTCCACTTCTTTCTTAAAACACTTAAATAAACAATGTCTTATCCGATACCATAAGATACACCATTGCAAGCGCAAAAAAAAAATTCATGAAAACGTTCCAGTCCATTTAAAAAATCATTATCCCCTTATTCTTCTGCGCATGCCATTTTATATCTAACTTCCTGTTAATACCAAATTGCGAAACAATTCATTATGCGAAACAATTCATCATATTAATATTTGAGCTGTTACACCTAGCAATAGGCTAGTGGTCACGGATTGCAGTGGTCTAGCTGAAACAAGTAGCTACCACAGTTAGAGCTACGTGATGGGGGCTTGGCTTAAGCTCTAGCTCTTTGCCTGTCGGTACACGGCTGAAACGACTCAGTGAAATGTAGAGATGGGTGAGCTTAGTCTTGACTTCCCAGGAATGGATATAAAAATTAAAAAAAGGTTGGGTGAGGGGAGGGTCCAGTCAGTGGTCAATGAAGCTCGGACACACTCCCAAGTCTGTTGTGTGTGTCTTTATACAAATAAATGTGCCCAGAAAATTGACATCTCAAAAGCCGAATGTGTCTTTGTATGTTTTTTTTTTTCGTTTTTTTTTTCTGTAAAATGTGTTTTTTTTTGTAGAATGTGTTTTTTTTTGTAGAATGTGTTTTTTTTTCAAATTAATTTTTTGTAGAATGTGTTTTTGTAGAAGAGTTGTTTTTTTTGGAGAATGTGTTTTTGTACCATGTGTTATTGTAGAATGTGTGTTTTTTTGTTTTTTTTTTTTTTTTTGTTTTTTTTTTTTTTTTTTTTTTTTTTTTTTTTTTTTTTTTTTTTTTTTTTTTTTTTTTTTTTCGTAGAATGTGTTGTATATATAATTTGCAGGAGTAACCTGGCAAAACTAGCCATCAAATGTGCTAGCTTGAAAAGAATTTTTTTTTAAAGTAGCACTTGTTTCTTGCTTTACATCTTCAAAAAGTCCCAGTTACAGAAGAGTTGTTTACATCCACAGCAGCAGGCGTGACTACATGTGGACACACCTTCGATTGGCGACTCACGTGTAGTCACACCACTGACTGGTGACCACATGAGGACAAACCGCGGGTTCACTAAGAGCTCTCAAGTTTCCAAGCGGTCTGACACAAGGATTAGAGATGTCTGGTGTCATTTTTTTTTATTATTTTTTTTTGTAACACAAACATCATCCCAGAGCTTCGATGGCCGTTGGCGAGACATTCCACACAAAACAACCATGGACAAACATTTGGCTCTTGTATTGTCGAGATCACGTGCTTGAGATCGAATTCATCACGTGGTCATTTTATGAGGTGCTTGGTTATTATTACCACGGGGGCACTTTTAACAGAACCTGGTATTTTTGGTGTGGTCTGTTGGTCGACGTCACGTAGCTTCCGTTCTTGTGGAGATCGGTGTCCTATTTAAACTGTTCATTGTTTTGGTGTTGACGATGTTCATTTAGTTTTTAGGTTTAAGTCAGACACGGGGTTAAATATTTCAGGGTTTTTTGTTTTTTTTAAAATCTGAGTCAGGGATAGAATCTCTACAGCAGCGATTCTCAAAATGTTCATGATGGTGGCCCTACAGAGATTTGCCGAATTGTTATTAGAACAATCGACAAACGTGTCGATTATTTTTATCGATCTTCCTTGTTTCCTCCGTTGGAGAACGGAGACCGTAGACTCAAGGTCTGTCCGTCACCAAGACCGTAGACTCAAGGTCTGTCCGTTACCAGGACCGTAGACTCAAGGTATGTCCGTTACCAAGAACGTAGACTCACGGTCTGTCTGTTGCAAGCCCCCCTGACCACCACTATGAAAAGCTCTACTCCATAACGTAATATCTGGAATATTGGCATTCAAATAGGTCGCACTCTGACATGTTGGTTTGTCCAATTCATGTTGTGTTAGCTCATGAAATGTTGCGTAAAGTATGTTTTAATGATTTGTTCAACGAGGACATGTTTTAGTTTGTGTTTTACATACTTGATTTGTTATTGAGCGTGGTTGGCATGGAGATTGTGTAGTTTTTTGCTATGCGGTTTGTATTGGTGACGTGTTTTGTTATGAGAGATGACGTTGTTTGTGGTTTTGGTAGTTAGTAAGTTACAGAGAAAGATCTTTACAAACGTCTAAAGCCGACCCCCCCCCCTAAGAGCGTACCCCCATCATAACGGGTCGTTACAAATGTCTGACCCCATTCCCACACACATACACACACATGGGTCATTTACGGCGGCCCTAAACGAGCAACCGATAAAACTAGTTACTCCGGTAAAGGAATTGGTCAAGATAATTGTCTATTGATTTATCTTAATCCTTCTCGTAAGTCCATAAACCTAGTAACACCCTTAGGCGAGGAAACACAAAAACTTACGAGACAAAAAATATCCACAAATAATGTTTCTTAATGAGAAAACTCCTACCGGCGAACACACAAAAACGAGCCGCTGTCCTCCAAGCTATCACCAGGCTTGGGCCACCTCCAGAAATGTCAATATTGCATTGAATGTAAGCCTCTTGGACAGTTTAATCTTGTGGCTCTGTTCCCAGGCTGACGTGTATTAATCGGACCAAGAACCTGATCAGTCTGAGCCCTTGCTTGACCATTTCCTCCCTTATATTCCCCCTTAGATTATGCGTAGCATCTATCTTAGTTGCTTTGTTTTCTCGTTTCCATTCCCATTTTTTTAAAGGCTAGTGCGAAGACTCGATTATTACGTCATATGAATCAAAGGTTATCTAGTTTGTTTACTTGCGTGTTAGACGTACAATCTCTTAACTTGAGTTATGGATCCTTTTTTTCTCTCCCATGTTTCATATCGCAATGGAAAAATATTCCCACATTTATCTCATCATTTTTTGTAAACGTTTTTTTTTTTCATTGATATGGTTTCGAGTTTCGATAATATTTTTTGTTTGTTTGTTTGTTCTGAAGTCATTATTTTATAGAATTTTAACATTAAAAACATAAACTAATTTCTCTTTTGTCCTCCACCCCAAAAAATGTATCATAATTTATTCAGCTTGGTATGAAAGATATTCTAATGGGATATATCATTGAAACACACTAAACCCGAAATATCTAATTCAGGGGAAAAAAAACATGTTATACACATCTAAATGTCTTATTAGGCCGTGTAAAATGCAATTTGGTTCACGATAGTTGGCGTTGAAATCCAATGAAAAGATCAACTCGCTCATGCTGCCAGTAAATCATAGACATTCATATATATATATATTCTGCTTTACTCATTGGTTTAGTTCGTGTTGTTTTCTTTTTTTTTTTTTTTAATTCGTTTAGAGTAGAACTAGGTTGGTTTTTTTGGTATTGTTGGTTGTTTTTTTTTTTATTAAGTAAACAAAAATTGTTAAGTGGTGATTGTTGGTTGTTTTTTTTTCTATTAAGTAAACAAAAATTGTTAAGTGGTGATGGGGGGGGGGGATTATATTACTCTAGTGAATTCTGTTATTATTTTAGATGTTTATCGTTTTTAGTTTTGTTAATGGTGTCAACGTCCGGAATTTAAATGAAGAATTTTTTATTTTTTTTAAATAGTTTAAAAAACGAATCACTTCAAGGCTGTCAACTAGCTGACATTAAGGGTTTAGATAAAAAATAAATTAAAAAATACTTTTTTTTTTTTTAAAACTCAATTAAAAACTTCCGAGAGGGAGTACGCCAGGTGCAGCTTGATAAAAGCATAAATAGAGACCGGGAAGTTGTTTTCTTGTTGTTACAGACATATTAAAATGTTTGGGGTTTTTTTTTTTTTTTTTTTTTTTTTTTTTTTTTTTTTATTTTTTTATTTTTTTTGTTTTTTTTTTTTTTTTTTTTTTTTTTTTTTTGTTCATTCGAGTGTTAAAAGATGTTAAAACATGTTTGCGTGTCGGAAAATTTTATTATGACCTGCTTTGGTTAAGTCCAATCCCCTGCAATCGGTAAACAAACTTAAAGAACATGATCAAGATGAGAAATACGACCTTGATAGGAAGCCGTCTATTCAAATGATTAGAATCATTTTCTTCTTTTTAAACATCATTTGTTGTAATTATTATAATATCCGGGTTTTTTTTTTATCCATGAATTCATAACCTATACAGAGTTCTTTCGATTTTAACATACCCGAACACGTTTTTAGTATCCGTTATTTCAGGGCCATGTACCCGTTATTTCAGGGCCATGTACCCGTTATTTCAGGGCCATGTACCGGTTATTTCAGGGCCATGTATCCGTTATTTCAGGGCCATGTATCCGTTATTTCAGGGCCATGTATCGTTATTTCAGGGCCATGCACCAGTTATTTCTGGGCCATGTACTCGTTTTTTTAGGGCCATGTACCCGTTATTTCAGGGTAATTTACCCGTTATTTCAGGGACATGTACCTGTTATTTCAGGGTCATGTACCTCTTATTTCAGGGCCATGTACTCGTTATTTCAGGGCCATGTACTCGTTATTTCAGGGCCATGTATCCGTTATTTCAGGGCCGTGTACCTGTTATTTCAGGGCCATGTACCTGTTATTTCAGGGACATGTATCGTTATTTCAGGGCCATGCACCCGTTATTTCAGGGAATTGTACCCGTTATTTCAGGGTCATGTACCCGTTATTTCAAGGCCATGCACCCGTTATTTCAGGGCTATGTACCTATTATTTCAGGGCCATGCACCAGTTATTTCAGGGCCATGTATCCGTTATTTCAGGGCCATGTATCGTTATTTTAGGGCAATGTACCCGTTATTTCAGGGCCATGTACCCGTTATTTCAGGACTATGTACCTATTATTTCAAGGCCATGTATCTGTTATTTCAGGACCATGTACCCCATATTTCAGGGCCATGTACCCGTTATTTCAGGGCCATGTACCCGTTATTTCAGGGCCATGTACCTGTTATTTCAGGGTCATGTACCTGTTATTTCAGGGCAATATACCTGTTATTTCAGGGCCATGTACCTGTTATTTCATGGCCATTTACCTGTTATTTCATGGCCATGTACCTGTTATTTCAAGCCAAAGTACTCGTTATTCTAGGCACACGTAGGCCGACCATTTATTTCAGGCAAAAGTGACTTTTTTCATGCCGAGGACTCATTATATAATATATTAAGTCAATGTACTTATTATTATTTCAGGCAGTGACCCGTTATATTAGGGCAATGTACTTATTATTATTTCAGGCAGTGACCCGATATATTAGGGCAATGTACTTATTATTATTTCAGGCAGTGACCCGATATATTAGGGCAATGTACTTATTCATTATTTCAGCCTTGAACCGTTATATTAGGGCAATGTATTTATTATTATTTCAGGCAGTGACCCGTTATATTAGGACAATGTACTTATTATTATTTCAGGCAGTGACCCGTTATATTAGGACAATGTACTTATTATTATTTCAGCCTTAAACCGTTATATTAGGACAATGTACTTATTATTATTCCAGCCATGAACCGTTATATTAGGA
Organism: Lymnaea stagnalis; assembly: GCA_964033795.1. NCBI lineage: Eukaryota > Metazoa > Mollusca > Gastropoda > Lymnaeidae > Lymnaea > Lymnaea stagnalis. The sequence goes on from CAXITT010000061.1 coordinate 1,596,003, forward strand.
CAATGTACTTATTATTATTTCAGCCATGAACCGTTACATCAAGCCATATTACCATATCGAAAAGATTTGTAAACAAGAAAAGAACCAATCTTATTTTATGATTAGCTGTGAATCATTGGGTGACGTCAATTAGAGTCTTGTACAATTTCAAGAAGTCCATGGGCGGCCCTGGATTAAATCAGGTGGTCTTAAAATAAAGTCATGCATTCTGATATTCGTCATATTTTGATTTTTCCAAAAAATCCTTTTTTTGTGTGTTTTATTCGTATTGCAATATTAAGTTATTTTATAACACTGTAAAATATCAGGTACTTCATTGTAACAATTTATAGAGATCTTTTTCTTTTTTTTTAAATTCTCTGACCTAAACGACACAGCTCACTTTAACCCACCAACTGTGAACCTTCAACATACTGTTATCAAATATACTTGCAGTATGCAAGGGGTCTCAAACATTTATGTAGCTGTTTTCATGACGTAAAAGTGTTCCTCGTTCCACATTTCTTTGGCTGAACATTTAGCACCTGGCATTCTTATCTGAACGGGGTGTAGGATCATTGCTCTGCTGACTGGAGAATCAAACACTCAACGATGCGGCTAAACTAAGCATTCACCTAATGAGGTATATGCCGTCATAATGAGAACCACGGATCTGTCATAGATAATTTTCTGCAAATGTTTACTCAAAAAATATGGTGCAGACATTTTGTTTAATCCGAATAAGGCGTCGGAGTAATTAAATATTTTTTACCGTAATTTAGGTTTGTAAATTTGAGATAGAGTCCTTGATTCCAACCGTTGAGACATTATGTAAAAAAAAAAAAAGTTGGGTGCGTGGGGAGGGGGAGTGGTCGGGGGGGGGGGGGGGTGGGGGGGGGGGGGGGGGAATAGCCACCATTTTGTCAAGTAAACATGTTGGCTTTTTTAATGTAAAAATCTCGCCTCTTGAAGCAATTTTTGTGCTAGGATGTGTCTGGTTGTTTTTATGCTAGGATGTTGGTTGTTTTGATGCGGGGTTAATGCGTCCTCGACATCTTCCTATTCAACGCCTCAAAGAGGATTTCAAAACCCCAGCTCTCGTCCTGATGATGTTTGTTTGTCTTATGATGTTAGATCTCATCAAATCATCTTTAATTACCCCGTGATTATTCATTACTTGGGTTCAAACTAGAGTTTTTAGACATTGGATGGGAGACCTGGGAATTTAAAACTTTTTTTTTTTTTTTTAAATGAAAGCATTTGAAGCTTTAATTATTGTGTAAAGAAAAGCCTTTAGAAGAATGGTTTCGTTGTTGTTGTTGTTTTTTAGTAAGACTGTGACGGACATTTGTCAACATTTTATCGCTAGTTAATACATAAATACACAACTTTTGTTGGGACTAATAATGTAGAATACTTATCGTAATTCTTTGGCTGCGATCATTGGTTCACACGAGTGCATAACACACTAGCGTCGCCATAATCAAGGTGCCTCACTGTCAACATAATCAAGGTTCCTAATTGTCACCATAATCAAGGTGCCTCATTGTCACCATAATCAAGGTGAGTAATTGTCAGCATTATCAAGGTGCCTCATTGTCAACATAATCAAGGTGCTTTATTGTCACCATAATGAAGGTGCCTCATTGTCAACATAATCAAAGTGCCTCATTGTCAACATAATCAAGGTGCCTAATTGTCACCATAATGAAGGTGCCTCATTGTCAACATAATCAAAGTGCCTCATTGTCAACATAATCAAGATGCCTCATTGTCATCATAATCAAGGTGCCTAATTGTCACCATAATGAAGGTGCCTCATTGTCAACATAATCAAAGTGCCTCATTGTCAACATAATCAAGGTGCTTTATTGTCACCATAATCAAGGTGCCTAAGTGTCACCATAATCAAGGTGCCTAACTGTCACCATAATCAAAGTGCCTAACTGTCATCATAATGAAGGTGCCTAATATGGTCATATTACGTAGCCTCAGACAGACAGGATCATATTGCGCAGCCTCAGAAAGACATGGTCATATTAAGTATGCTCAGACAGACATGAATATATTACGTATTGAGTAATGTTAGATCTCTTTGTATGTACGATTTCAATAAAAGTGCAAATTAAATGTAAATACAAGTACATTTTTAACTTATTCAAATTTCATTGTATTCGCACATTTCACAAGTAAGGAAATACCAGAAGGATGATCGACTGCCCTGGGAAGGATACTACACTGCCATGGGGAGCGATGCTACACTGCCATGGGGAGCAATGCTACACTGCCGTGGGAGTGATTTTCAAGCACGAAAGAAATAGAAATTGTAAAACTGAACTAATTGAAGGGCTTTCGGGAATAATAAGCCGATTATCACTTTACTCTAAATAGACTATTTGCTGATAAAGTAATTATCATTTCGACTATCAGAGTGCTTCAAGTTTTGGTAATATTCAGACGGTTGGACTGAGAGTGTTTGGGATACAATTTGGTTAGATTGAGAGTGTTTGGGATACAATTTCGTTGGACCGAGAGTGTTTGGGATACAATTTAGTTGGACCGAGAGTGTTTGGGATACAATTTCGTTGGACCGAGAGTGTTTGGGATACAATTTGGTTAGATTGAGAGTGTTTGGGATACAATTTCGTTGGACTGAGAGTGTTTGGGATACAATTTGGTTGGACTGAGAGTGTTTGGGGTACAATTTGGTTGGACTGAGAGTGTTTGGGATACAATTTAGTTGGACCGAGAGTGTTTGGGATACAATTTGGTTGGACTCAGAGTGGTTGGGATACAATTTGGTTGGACCGAGAGTGTTTGGGATACAATTTCGTTGGACTGAGAGTGTTTGGGATACAATTTGGTTGGACTGAGAGTGTTTGGGATACAATTTGGTTGGACTGAGAGTGTTTGGGATACAATTTGGTTGGACCGAGAGTGTTTGGGATACAATTTGGTTGGACTGAAAGTGTTTGGGATACAATTTCGTTGGACTGAAAGTGTTTGGGATACAATTTGGTTGGACCGAGAGTGTTTGGGATACAATTTCTTTGGACTGAGAGTGTTTGGGATACAATTTGGTTGGACTGAGAGGGTTTGGGATACAATTTCGTTGGACTGAGAGTGTTTGGGATACAATTTGGTTGGACCGAGAGTGTTTGGGATACAATTTGGTTGGACTGAGAGTGTTTGGGATACAATCTGTTTTGACTGAGAGTGTTTGGGATACAATTTGGTTGGACTGAGAGTGTTTGGGGTTCAATCTGGAACAAAATCAAATAATTCTCCATGTTTGACTTCTTATTTTCCGGCGTTGGGGCCGCACACCAGCAAATCTTAGATTGTAATAGCATTACAAATAAACATAGTTTGCCCACTGCAAAGAAGAAAGGTCTGGTTACCAAAAATATTGTTTAACTTTTTTCTACAAACAATGACGTAGGAAGCGAGAATGTGGGGCGGTGTTTACGGGGAGGGGGGGGTGATGGGTTTGATTCTTCTTTTTATGAATGGGTCTCATTTTCGGCACGCTGCAGAGTTTTGCTTTTGTAAGGGGGCGACCAAAACATTGACCTGCCCAGGGCGGCACTATAACTAGCTATGTCATTGTTTACAAATGAATTTTTTTACTTGAAATGTAATGTTTTCTTTTGAAAAATATTTCATTTTTTACTGTTAAAAAATTCTAGCATTTCTGACAGTTTTGAAAAGCGATTTAGTGGAACAATGATTTCGTACCAAAAAGGCATGCTTTGGTCTATGCTTTAGTCTATACTTTAGTCTAATCTTTGTCTATACTTTAGTCTATGGTTTAGAACTTGCTCTCTTTAGATGGCAATGGACACTGTTATCCAATGGTGTCTTATGCAGCACTTTGAGCTGCTCTGGCGAAAGAATGATTTTAAGAAAAGCCATTAGTTATAAGTAATGAAATCAACAAGACATTGACCAGTTAAATAGCCATCAGCTCAGACATTCATGCACTCACGGTACCGACGGGTCTCATTAATGCACTCACGGTACCGACGGGGCTCAATCATGCACTCATGGTACCGACTGGTCTCATTAATGCACTCACGACGGGACTCATTAATGCACTCACGGTACCGACGGGTCTCATTAATGCACTCATGGTACCGACGGGGCTCAATCATGCACTCATGGTACCGACTGGTCTCATTAATGCACTCACGACGGGACTCATTAATGCCCTCATTGTACCGACTGGTCTCATTAATGCACTCACGACGGGACTCATTAATGCCCTCATGGTACCGACGGGTCTCATTAATGCACTCACAACTGGTCTCATTAATGCACTCACGGTATCGTACGAGTCTCATTAATGCACTCACGGTACCGACGGGGCTCATTAATGCACTCACGGTACCGACGGGTCTCATTAATGCACTCACCGTACCGACGGGCTCATTAATGCACTCACGGTACCAACGGGTATCGAATTGAGTTAATTACTCAACATAAAGCTTACTCTGGAGTCTTTTATCCACTTATTAATTCAAATCAGTTATGACGATGTTGCTCAAAGATGACGTCATTTTATTAGTTCCAGGGATGAAGGCATTTCATTGGATTTCGGATATAATCTCGTCAGAACACATTTACCCAAAAAGTATTCCTATTTCTGCTCATTGCATTTTTTTTCTTGTTTAGCTTGATTCTCTTTCCACACCCCTTCAGATCCAACAAGTACATCCCAGTCTTCTGCTGTTCTCAAGACTAACGTCTCTTTAAAGGTCTAATCGGATTTTTTTAAATCAATGTTACGAGAGGCGACACGTTATATATATATATATATATATATATATATATATATATATATATATATATATATATATATGTATTTGCTTGCATCCGTCCGTCGCGATGGAATGGACTTCGGAGGATGAAAGCCACATGGCCTGGGATTATTCTTCAAGGATTATAAGCTGGTTTCCAAAAGCAAGTCGCCTCTCTCCACGCCGCTGTATAACCCAGGGAAGCATCACTAGATGATGCAGCTTGGCACCAGTGACGTCGGAAGGAGTTGTCGGAATGTTTCATTGTACCAATGTTACGGGACTCCATGTCCGGAGTTTAATTTCAGAGATTCCATCTCTTGGATGGGTTGCCATCCAGGGTTAGCGAGACTCATCTCCCCGGAGTGCTGGTGGTGTTTTTTGGAATTGAACTCCAGACCACCAACTTCAGATTTTCTCAGTTTAGACCACTCGGCCATCCATCACCCTTATATATATATATATAAAGCAAAGACTAAGTCAGACATCGCATGTACCATCCCCATCCCCATACAAATTATTAAAACATAAATAATCATATCTCACGATGTGCAATGTTCAAATTCGATTTCTTTTTTAAATGTAATTTCTTACCGTACTTTTTCTGTATTTGAAAGAATATAATCATAACGGGGAACATGTCAGAAAAAAACTTATGAACCCTTGACCTTTTTCGTCCAACAGTTTCCTCGCCTCATTTTTTTTTCTTCTCCCCACCCCCCAGCTATCGTTCTTTTATTTCCCTTTTCACCTGGTGTTTTAACCTTTTGCTTTCCCGCGTTAATTTCCGCGCTATCGTATAATGGAGCCGGCCGTAGACAAGCGTTGATCTACGGTGACGTTTCGCACATTAAGGCGTCAGTCTGACAGACGTTTAAGGGTTAATTGAAATAATTACAAGTCGGCCTGTGCTTACCACAAACGTGTTCTCTGGCAACGATGGGCAGCAGCGGTTCTCAAGCTCTACCTTTATATGTATTACTTGTTTCTTTATCTACATGTTGTTCAGTTGTAAAAATTATGTTTATATTACAGTTCTATTATTATTACGTGTTTTTATATAAAGCAGTACCCCAGCCTAGGGATAGGCTCACTGCAGTACCCCAGCCTAGGGCTAGGCTCACTGTAGTACCCCAGCCTAGGGTTAGGCTCACTGCGCCTCACATAAAACTTATACAGAAAAGTATACATTTAAAAACAACAATTGGTAAAAAGATTGACCTCACCCACCCAGGTACTATCTTCCCCTGTCTAGCCATTTGCAGCCCCCAGCAGCATCGAGCTTTGTTGATCAGTTAACGAGGGTGAGAATGGGTCAGTATAGTACAATTTGAAGAGATAGGTCTTGGGGGGGGGGGGGCAGCTTTGAAGGCTGCAATGGTGGGTATTTTGAGAATGTGTAATGGGAGAGAATTCCATTGTTTTGGGGCGCAGAAAGAGAAAGATCGTTCACCATATGTTTTAGTATGTGTTCTGGAAACAGAAAGAGTACACGACTCTGCGGAGGAACGAGGCTTTCGAAGGGAAGAATAGATAGAAGTAATTTCAGTAAGAATATTATAAATTATATTTATTTTATACTATTACTACTTTAAAACTATTTTTTATTCCCCATAATTAAAATGTATTATCTTTTAAATTAATAACTATCCTTACTTGGACTTAATTTAAGATGCATTTGTTTTAATGAAAGTATTTTAAACAAATAAATGACATAATTTAGAAGACTTTTAGAGTCTCTTTAGAAGACTTTAAGAGTCTCACACAGAGGCGTAGCGAAGAGGAGGCAGGGGGGGGCAGCTAGTTAGGGGCGCCAAAATGTGCTTTGATATTATATTATTGGTAAAAATAATGGGTTTGAGAGTTGAAAAAAAGAAAAGGGGGCGCTTTAAAATGGATCTTGTCCCCGGGCGCGAATCTTGTCCCCGGGCGCCAAACACCCTCGCTGCGCCTCTGGTCTCACATACACATGTAGGAATCTGGTATAAAATATGTTTTAATGGTTTTTGCCAAACTCGACTGAGGCGTGGTTACAGGACAGACCTCCATTGTTGTTAAGGTAACTAATAGGACGGACGGAAATTGCTGTTGTTGTTGGGGAGCTTAAGGTTGATAAATTCTCGCATCTTTAAGATGGACGGGATTGTTTCTTTCCGTATTATTCTGTTTCGGGTCTTCCAGGCATCGCATGATGATTTGGGGGGTTAACGACGGAAGATGCTAATTTACCGGAAATGATGGGGCAGGGATGGGTCAATAGATGGCATTCCTTTACCACCTACGGAGGTAGAGAAAGGAATATAAGATAGAACTCTTCGTGACAAAAGGAGATAGAAAAGAACTGAAAGATGGAAGTAGAGAGGGAATAGTAGAGAGAGAGAGAGAGAGAGAGAGAGAGAGAGAGATCAGTAGACGACAGTTGACTAGTTGAACATAGGAATAGCTGAGACGATACAGTTGAACAGTTTAGATACAGTCATAGCAGTAGAGATGCATACAGCCATAGCTATGTAGATACATACATTCATAGCTATAGATATGCATGCAGTCATAGCTATATAGATACATTCTGTCATAGCTATGGAGATGCATACAGTCATAACTTTGGAGATATATAATGCAGTCAGAGCGATAGAGATACATACAGTCATAGCGATAGAGATACATACGGTGATAGCTATAATGATACATACAGTCATAGCCATAGAGATACATACAGTCATAGCTTTTGAGATGCATACAGTCATAGCTATAGAGATACATACAATCATAGCTATGGAGATACATACAGATAGTTGACAGCGGTACCAACAGAAGAGCTTTGTATCTTAGAAATAAACACATACTATTACATCTTCTGGACACCTGGCGTTTGATTTGTTTCGATTTCATTCAAGTCTATGTTGTGCTTTTGTCTGTCCCAATGCCTAGATACTCACAATATGAATCACAGAGAGGAGCGGTCCTGTACTTACCACTACTAAATCAATACAGTTTGTGATAAGTTAGGATCGGAGCAGGACAGGAGCTCTCCTCTGTAGCAACCGCTACGTAACAGTTTGTTGTAGGTGTAGTTAAGTTGATATCATAACAGTGATGGTTTACTGTATGTGTAGTCTAGTTGATATCATAACAGTAATGTTTACTGTATGTGTAGTCTAGTTGATATCATAACAGTAATGGTTTACTGGTTTACTGTTTGTGTAGTCTAGTTGATATCATAACAGTAATGGTTTACTGTATGTGTAGTCTAGTTGATATCATAACAGTAATGGTTTACTGGTTTACTGTATGTGTAGTCTAGTTAATATCATAACAGTAATGGTTTACTGGTTTACTGTATGTGTAGTCTAGTTGATGTCATAACAGTAATTTTGTGATGTTGATATGATTGGATATTCATGTAGCGCTAGTATCCATGCTCACCGCGCTCTGGTTTACTTAAATCTATTTAAACAGAAAAGTTTTTTTATGTTTCTTAGATGATTTTTTTTATTATTTTCAATTTTCAATTCCCCTTAAAGATTGAGGCAAACTGTTCCATAATTTGGGCGCTATCGCATCAAAAGAGCGCACTCCGTTCAACTTTTTTCTAATGGTTTAATGTATGTGTAGTCAAGTTTAGGGGGCGTCCATTAATTATGTCAACAAAATAGGGAGGGGAGGGGGTTTGGAAATGTTTGACAATTGTTGACAAGGGGGGGGGGAGGGGGTATAGATAAGTTGACGTCAACAATCATGTTTTCTCTATTAAAATTTTAATATTAAAAATTGACTGGCTATTACATTTTTTTTTAATTTATAAGTGTAAATAAGTGTAAATAGTCATATAAATTTTAGGCTTTTAGTTTTAACAATATAAGATTTATTTTATGTTTGTCTGTGCACTGCAGATGGCTGGTCTCAAAGTTAGCATACTTTGTTAGTGCAAGAGAAGTCAAAAGCTGGCCTCTCTTCACCTCTAGATTCTGTTGCAGGTATGGAACAAGGACAAGGTTCAAGTGTAATGTGCAGTCAAGATAAATGGAATTGACAAGAGTAGGAATACGATACTTTGAGAATTAGGTGAATGTAAAGTGAGTTACAAAAATAACATCGCTGCTTGAGCGGAATAGCAAAATCGTTAACATCTGTTCTGCATCACAAGTCATGTTGAAAAAGCATGTTGATAAAGCATGTTCAACAGCACCGACAATGTCCTCTTGAGCATAAGAAATTAGCACATCCTCCTCAACCAAAAAAGGATTCAACCATAGCTGCCAGGAGATAAAGAGAGCTTATGACAATTATTGCTAACACCGACAATGTAAGTGCTGAATTGTTAGATGAGGATGATGTTGACTTGTCTGGTATATCAGTGCCGCTAGTTGAAAAGGATCAATCAGTTAATACAGGGGCGTCATTTCATTTTTTTTTTCAAGGGGGAGGGGCAAAACCAAAACTTGGTCGGCTTGTTAAGTTGTTTATTACTGGAGGCGAACAGCACATGGCAATTGGAAAAAAAAAACTGCAATTTAGGGGGTGGGGGCAAATGCTGCCTTGCCCTACCCAAATGATGCCCGTGATCCCCATTTTTACGATAGAGCAAATATGGCTACTCCTGGCAAGATGATAGCAGCTATAAACTATGCTATAATTATACCACAAACAATGATATTTAGTCTTCAACAACTTTTCAATTGATTCTGCATTATAAAATTTAAGTGTACAAATGTTTAACTTGTTGATTAAAAGCTAAAGATGTAATGAAATGTTTTTCCTACAATTTTTGTCAATAAAGTAGATCAGCACAAAGTAAATTGTATTTATAAATTTATTTATAATATAATTCCTTTTTTATTTGTATTATTTTTTTTTTATTTATTTTTTTTTTGGGGGAGGGGGTTAGAAAATGTTGACGTCATTAAATAGGGGGGGGGGAGTATTGAAAGTTTGACAATCGTTGACAAGGAGGGGGGGGG
>CAXITT010000061.1:1611135-1648355 GCA_964033795.1 Lymnaea stagnalis
TATATATATATATATATATATATATATATATATATATATATATATTGTTGTTCGTCTGTCCGTCGAGGATAGACTAGGACCATCGAGTCTGTGTTGAATAAATGATGACTTGTGGTGAGGGTTAAAGTGAGGAAGAGTGGCGCGGTGTCGTCCTCACTCTCTCGTCCGGGCCAACTATGTCCAGTGGCAGGATTATGTCAAGACGACCAGGGATGGGCTAGGTTGCAGGAGGAGTTGTCGGATCGTTTCATTTATACGCCTTGCGGGACTCCATCTCCGGGTTTGAATTCAGAGCACCCTTCTTTTGAGTTGCCGACCAAGGCTAGCGAGTCCCATCCACCCGGGGTGCTGATGTTTTTGCTTGACTGACCATTCGGTCACCCAGTCCCCTATACAAGTATAATATTCCCTTAGGTGATTGCCGTTCAATTTTAAAATTCCCATAAAACAACTGAAAGAAAGTGGCAGCTAACGACAGAAGGCCAAGAAGTTAAATCCAGAGAGGATAAAAATCGCTCCTCGCATCGCTCGACCAAGACGACTGGATGGTTGAGTAAACACTTAGATGACCGCTCGACCAAGACGACTGGATGGTTGAGTAAACACTTAGATGACCGCTCGACCAAGACGACTGGATGGTTGAGTAAACACTTAGACGTCGGGGTAGATCGACTTCTTATGCGGGTGTTTTTCATGTTAAAATGAGATTGACAAAATGGATGACGAAACAAACATGAGCTAAAAGAACTGATTCATAGTAGGATCGAGCGAATGGTCTAACCACACAGACTTGGACACCATGTCTACCGTTGGATAAAGTGGTTTGTGTGTGTGTGGGGGGGGTGGGGTATCTAGGCCAGGCGGAGATTTTAATGACAGAATAAATATAAGGAAGACAGATATTTTCTAACGTAAATATAAGGTGTTCAGTGCATTTACTTTAGTGATGGTAAGGCAAACATCATAATTATTTTATGAACAGGGGATAAGTTCAAGTCGGTTCAAAGACATTATCAGTACAATAAGTGGTCCGTTTAGGAATGAGTTAAAGTAAAGTGATCTATATGTGATCTATATGTTGACGGAACTTTAAAAAATATTTCAAGAGCTCTGAAATGAATGCAATAATACATTTTACGATCATCAATGGCTTGAACCAATAAGGACAGCAACCCACCATGACTGAACCCAACCATGACTGAGACCAACCATCACTGAGACCAACCATCACTGAGACAAACCATGACTGAGACCAACCATCACTGAGACCAACCATCACTGAGACCAACCATAACTGAGACCAACCATCACTGAGACCAACCATGACTGAGACCAACCATCACTGAGACCAACCATGACTGAGACCAACCATCACTGAGACCAACCATGATTAAGACCAACCATCACTGAGGCCAACCATGACTGAGACAAACCATGACTGAGACCAACCATCACTGAGACCAACCATGACTAAGACCAACCATCACTGAGACCAACCATCACTGAGACCAACCATGACTGAGACCAACCATCACTGAGACCAACCATCACTGAGACCAACCATCACTGAGACCAACCATGACTGAGACCAACCATCACTGAGACCAACAAATCACTGAGACCAACCATCACTGAGACCAACCATCACTGAGACCAACCATGACTAAGACCAACCATCACTGAGACCAACCATGACTGAGACCAACCAATCACTGAAACCAACCATCACTGAGACCAACCATCACTGAAACCAACCATCACTGAGACCAACCATCAATGAGACCAACCATGACTAAGACCAACCATCACTGAGACCAACCATGAATGAGACCAACCAATCACTGAAACCAACCATCACTGAGACCAACCATCACTGAGAAACAATCACTGAGACCAACCATCACTGAGACCAACCATCACTGAGACCAACCATGACAAAGACTAACCAATCACTGAAACCAACCAAGACTGAGACCAACCATCAAGTAACGTGAAAGGAAGTCGCAGAAAAAAAAAACAAACACAAAAAAAAAATGTGCAGGAAATAATGTTTAAATTAATGTTAGATGACAGATAAGTCTGAAACTAACATTTTTTTTATTTTTTTTAAATCCTTATTATTCTTTCGAACAATCCCATATTCAAGCCACATTCATGTCAAAGTTTAATTTCAATACAAGCAATAATATATGAACTCAAATAAATGCTGAACAAAATTAGGGGAAAAAAATGTAGTAGTGTATCTTTCGGTCCAACCACACTCACTTGGTGGCAATAATGAGTTTCGGTGTGATTACAGGTATGTGATTGTACATCATCTGGGGGGGGGGGACATCTTGGTAAAGTCGGACAAGATTTCCTCTGTGACTATTTTCCCCCTACAATCTGAGTACCCAACTAGCCGTCACAGAGAGATGAGACCCAATTGGACGGTGGAGTACCCAACAAGCCGTCTCAAAGGGATGAAACACGGTGGAGTACCCAACAAGCCGTCACAGAGGGATGAGACACGGTGGGACGGTGCAGTACCCAACAAGCCGTCACACATGGGCGAGGCACAGAAATGCCACCTAATATTTGGCGGGTANCCATGACTGAGACCAACCATCACTGAGACCAACCATGACTGAGACCAACCATGACTAAGACAAACCATGACTGAGACCAACCATGACTAAGACCAACCATCACTGAGACCAACCATGACTGAGACCAACCATCACTGAGACAAACCAATCACTGAGACCAACCATCACTGAGACCAACCATGACTAAGACCAACCAATCACTGAGACCAACCAATCACTGAGACCAACCATCACTGAGACCAACCATCACTGAGACCAACCATGACTGAGACCAACAATGACTAATACCAACAATCACTGAGAACAACCATGACTGAGACCAACCAATCACTGAGACCAACCATCACTGAGACCAACCAATCACTGAGACCAACCATGACTGAGACCAACCATCACTGAGACCAACCATGACTGAGACCAACCATGACTAAGACAAACCATGACTGAGACCAACCATGACTAAGACCAACCATCACTGAGACCAACCATGACTGAGACCAGCCATGACTAAGACCAACCAATCACTGAGACCAACCAATCACTGAGACCAACCATGACTGAGACCAGCCATGACTAAGTCCAACCAATCACTGAGACCAACCAATCACTGAGACCAACCATCACTGACACCAACCATCACTGAGACCAACCAATCACTGAAACCAACAAGGAATCCACCAACGACTACAACAAATCACGACTGGAAACAACAACGACTGGGTCTTCATTTAACCTAACAATAGTAACGGCAGTTTCCTCTCAGTTTCTTGGATAGTTCACAGTTGTGTCGTCATGAGTTGAATACAGGGAAACATGTTTAATCGTATTGTCAACCCGTTGTTCCTAGTCAACCTACTGGGGGTGGGGGTGCGGTTGGGGGCGACCAGAGGGAGCATGGACAATAAACGCGAGTACGAACAAGACGTGGGATTGTAGCTTTCAAATATCCACCGCATAAATATTGTTACGCTTCTGAATTGTCCAGCAGTGGCCGAGTTCATCTCCATCTGTTTGTCGTCGCTTGTTCCCCCTGATATTTAGAAATGTCTAGTCATTCCTATATTTATTTAAGTTTATTTTGTGAACATTTAAAAAAAAAAAAAACATTTAAATGATTTTTAAAAAATTGTTTAATGATTTTCTTCACCTTTACAGTGTACAAATATGCTTCCATGAGTTGACCAAGAGCAAATTCTCTTTAACTCTACAATGATTGATATGTCAACATCTGTGTGAGCAGTTCGGTGAATGAACTTTGAAACTGTGCCATTAAACAAAAGTATCACTTTTGGGAGGAAATAAAGGGAGGTTGGACGACCAAATAAGATGACTTGCACAATGGCTATAAAGTCATATATATTTTTTTTTTAAGTAATTAAATTTAATTTTCCGTTATGGGAGTAATTTTCCGCGAGGTCTAACTTATTAAATTAAGTTTAGAACCACATTTTACGCTCAAGACAGAACTAAATATTTCGCCTAAGACGGAACCAAATTCTATGCCAAAGACAGAATTGCATCTTGCGCCTAAGACAATGTCCTAAATATTTTGTTGACACTCTGGAAAAATTAGAACTTCAACTTTTTAAATAATTTATAAAGGATAATAAATAAAGGACTGCATGCAAGCTGTGTTAAGGATTTAGTTGAACATGGTATGCGGAAGCTAGAATTAAGAAAAAGGACAATAAGGCAAGCCCGTCTCGGCAAACTAAAGTCTTCATCGGCAGACGGATAAAAATAGGACAAGGAATAGAAACAAGTGAAAAACTTAAGTGATCGTCATTTTTTGTTGCCGGAAGTTTGATTTTTCAAAACCACGATTAAAGGAAGTGAAAAAATTGATGACTTTTTACTGTTAAAAATAAGATCTTAAATCTTAACGACTTTATATATGAAATACAAGAAAGGAAATAATATTTTTTAAAAATAATAATAATATTTAAAAAATTGAGAATCACAAGTAGGAGAGTATTTGATTAATTCCCTGTAGTGATGTGGAAAAAGTTTAATTAATTTGTTTTTCCATTCAAACTCTCTCTGGTGTGTTGGTACAGGAAATCAGTGCCGTGATGGATACATCTAATGTCAATTTATGTTTACCTCCGTTGAAATGGGATGAGACCGGAAAAAATGTACCCTTTTCAATATCACAAAGATGTTCAGTGAGCCTACCTGATAATCATCTACCTGTTTCCCCTCTAAACAGGAGCGGCATCTACGGCACATTATTGCATATATCACAAAACGACTAACACACGTGATGATCTCTTTGATGGTAAAAGTACCTTGGGGGTGGGGGGGCGCTAATGTTTTTGGTTTGGAGAATATAGGGAGAAGTCCTGCAATGGCCTCTTGAGCATAGTTTAGTCCCAACGTAAGACAGGTCAGTTCGTAGATGACTGTTAACCAGAAGGCCACCAAGATGTTTGTCTCATCTGAAGACAATAAGTGGAGGGGATGAAAATACCTTGTTGGTGTCGGGGCCAGCAAGAAGTATGTCTGGACTCTTTATGAATATTCTTTTGGCAATCACATTGTGAGGGTGGTAGGTTAGTATGAGACTTTTTTTCATCTTCATTTTTATTTGGACGAGGTTTAAAAGCGTCTCTCCGTGTGATAGCGGTGATACGATTGAGGGCCGAGACAAGAGTAGTTTCAGGATAAGATCTGGAGTGGAAGAAGTCCATCATTCCATTGGTTGGCCCTATCTAAAAGTCTTCATCAAGTTGGCAGGGACGACTTAGTCTGAGAAGTTGTGAGAAAGGTATCGAGTCTTTGCCTGATTTGGTGTGGTAGGATGGGTACAATAGGTAGCTATGTCTATATGTGGGTTTGTAGTAGGTAGATATGATTGATCCTTAAAATTTACTTCCCAAATCTCTGGACATTCTATCAACTTTCTGGACATAACCAAAATAGTGACAGTTTACGGATTAATAAATCTGTGGTACAAAAGCGGGGGAGAATTTTAATATTGTTCTGGGGCGTGAACAAAATTTGCGTTTGAGAGCCTGGGGGGGGGGCACTAATTTGGATTCTTAAAAAGTGTGTTACTTGCATGAATGTTTTTGTCAAATATGCAGCCTTACCCCGTCCACCCCCCCTAAAAAATTGCTCATTATTGAATTTTAGATAGGATTTATACGTAAAACTTTCTTTTTGTGGTGTTGTTCAATTTATGTTTCATTTATGTTTTCAGATTTGTATAAATGACGTAAAGCAAAGAAAAATTATTTTTTTTCACGTTTATGTTAAGTCTGAATTTAAACATGTATCTGTTTGTTAAAAGCCGATTAACAAATTAAATTTTTATTCTTATTTCATTGATTTAAACGTCACTTCAAATTTAAACGAAAGCTTGCACCATACAATTTTCTCGAACTGTTGAAAACATCGGGCGCATAGGAATTCCGGTAATCGTTAAACTTTAATACCGCTAATACTGATTGTGATCAAAGGGAACATTCTTGTGAACCCTACTTGACACAATAGAACGGAGACATTGACAAAAATAATTGTGTTTATAGAAGTCTTTCATTATGTGGGGGGTGGGGGAGCGATTTCCGTGGCCAGCTATGCCCATGTCATCTATCTCACGCAGACATGTCACATAATCTACAATAGACTAACCTACATGTTGGCCTATATGTTGGATAGTCTTGTCTAACTCAGGCCAGGACGACCGTGATGCAGTCGTGAAAAATGAAACTAATTAAGTTCTTTGATACGAACTCTAAGCCGTCAGCGGAAAGTAATGTCATTCAAATTTTGAAGCCACGGATTATGGTTTAACCGAAATTCACGTTTGGATGTGTTGAGGTCAGATAAAAACGATTGGACACAGTGCAGTCTGTCGCATGTCAATTCTAGTGACACTGCAGTTGGAGACAAGGATTGACCGTTAACTTAGATGGACACGCACATACTTAAAGTGGACACAAATCTCCAGTAGGGAAAGGACGAGGCTGGGCCTAACAAAAATTATTTATTTTTTTAAATATAGCTACTTACACGGAAGCGCAATATATATCTTCATACATTGAAGCGCAATACAACTACATACCATGAATGCAAATAAAAATATATACGAGACCGCAAATACAACTATATACACGGGTGTGCAGGGTTTATTCTTCTGCCTCAGGTGAAAAGAGAGAGGCTTGATAGCAAAAGTAAGAGGAGCGAGTAGACACGTCTGTTTTTTTGGCCTATACCTTTTTTTTGTTCTTTAGGGAACGCGCATTAGGGAACACGCATTCGTCCATGATGTTTCAGAAAAGAGCCAAACTAAAAAATATTGTAAACACAAGATTAATATAAAAAATATGGGATCCTATGTTATCTAACAAAACTAAACTTATTGGAGTTGAAAAAATTATCTTACGTTTTGTTTAGGCATAATCCTTAGTTGTCTTTTTCTGGTATTTTTATTTCATCCATGTTTTTTCTAGGTCACAGCTAGGTCAAGGCTAGGTCACGGCTAGGTTACAGCTAGGTCACGCAAGGACACAGCTAGGTCACGGCTAGGTCACGGCTAGGTCACACCTAGGTCACACCTAGGTCACAGTTAGGTCAAAACTAGGTCACGGCTAGGTCACGGCTATTTTGATTTCAATTTACAAGAAACTCGCCCTTGACAGAATATAAAAGGGGAGGGGGGGATTCTTGCTGTCACTGTGACACGTTGACATTGCACAGAAGGAACTACTTCCGGAGGATGTGGCCATTTTTAAAATAGCAAGCATCCCGTGACTTTGAAAAACTAAACATTGTCAAATCAGTAGTCAGTGGATTGACCGGCAGTCAGTGGATTGGCCGGCAGTCAGTGGATTGACCGGAAGATAGTGGATTGACCGGCAGACAGAGGATTGACTGGCGGGCCGTGGATTGACCGGCGGTCAGTGGATTGACCGGCAGTCAGTGGATTGACCGGCAGTCAGTGGATTGACCGGCAGTCAGTGGATTGACCGGCAGTCAGTGGATTGACCAGCAGAACGTGGATTGACCGGCGGGCAGTGGGTTTCGAACGCAGTGATGCTTTAATCTCTTGACCGCCAAATGTATGTAAGAAGAACAAATTAAGGTTGTCAATAAAAAATATTTTTTAAAACTATTTTTCAAAGTACCTAGGTGATAAAGTGACTGGAGATCCCATATTCTAAAACTTATACAACTGTAATACAAAGTTAATGAAAATGTTATAGGTTTTCCCGTAATTTCCTAAATCGCCTTATACTGATAATGATTTGATGTCTGAACCATATTGAAACCTTGAGTTGCTTAGTAATCAAAGGAAGGAAAGTAATCAAACATCTTGTCCCGCCCTGGGCGGAACTAACCCTTGCTACGCCACTGATAAGCGCATCTCTAAAAACTTACTTTTAAATTTAGATCCAGAAGATCTGTTACCTACTGAGTGGAGATTTATTTCAATACATTAAACGTTCACAAAAACAAGAGCAGTTAATTTTTTTCCATGCAGTGCTAGTCCTTGGACACGTACTTTCCCTGCAGCGCTAGTCCTTGAATTTTAATTTTTTTATTATTTTAGAACCCTCCTTCCCCACCCACCCTCCTTCTAAAATGGGTGTTCACTCTGGACAAAGCTCCCATTTCAAGTGTAAACATGGCTGGTGGCTATGGAATTGATAGATTGGTTTCGTTTGTCTATATAGGTTTTTATTGTGTGTATTATTTGTCTCGAATGGAAGTCAGTTGTTTGTCTAGGGCTGTCCCTTTCCGACTTTTGGTACAGTGAATAGAATGGTACAGTGAATAGAATGGTACAATGAATAGAATGGTACAGTCAATAAAATGGTACACTGAAAAGAATGGTACAGTGAATAGAATGGTACAGTGAATAGAATGGTACAGTGAGTAGAATGGTACAGTGAAAAGAATGGTACAGTGAGTAGAACGGTACAGTGAATAGAATGGTACAGTGAATAGCTTTTTTACGTATGGCTAATTATTATTACCTTATCCAGATAATTAGAAGTATATTAAAAATACATTATAACTTAATAATTTTTAACATTCTAAATTTTTGCCATCATATAAAAGGGCCATCCATATATTACATATGAAATTAAAAGTCAAAGTTCAACACCATCAAACCACCCCCCCCTTATGTTGCACGAATATGTTCTTTGGATAATCCCCTCTGCGTACATAGAAAAGAGCTTTCACAACCCCCACCTCCAATCATGAAAAAATCAAATTGTATCAACAATAAGTTTGATAATTGTTTAACATGTGTCTGGGGTTGTCTCTGCATTCTGTTTGGCATAGCCCCAGAGGTTCACCATTCTGTTTGGCATGGCCCCAGAGATTCACCATTCTGCTTTGTATGGCCCCAGAGATTCACCATTCTGTTTGGCATGGCCCCAGAGATTCACCATTCTGTTTGGCATGGCCCCAGAGGTTCACCATTCTGTTGGGTATGGCCCCAGAGATTCACCATTCTGTTTGGCATGGCCCCAGAGATTCACCATTCTGTTTGGCACGGCCCCACAGATTCACCATTCTGTTTGGCATGGCCCCAGCGTTTCACCATTCTGTTTAATGGCCCCAGAGATTCACCATTCTGTTTGGCATGGCCCCAGAGATTCACCATTCTGTTTGGCACGGCCCCACAGATTAACCATTCTGTTTGGCATGGCCCCAGAGTTTCACCATTCTGTTTGGCATGGCCCCAGAGGTTCACCATTCTGTTCGGCGTGGCCCCAGAGGTTCACCATTCTGTATGCCGTGGCCCCAGAGGTTCATCATTCTGTTTGGCAGGCTTCAGAAGTTCACCATTCTGTTTGGCATGGCTCCAGAGGTTCACCATTCTGTTTGGCGTGGCCCCAGAGGTTCACCATTCTGTTTGGCGTGGCCCCAGAGGTTCACCATTCTGTTTCGCGTGGCCCCAGAGGTTCACCATTCTGTTTGGCGTGACCCCAGAGGTTCACCATTCTGTTTGGCGTGGCCCCAGAGGTTCACCATTTTGTATGGCGTGGCCCAGAGTTTCACCAAAAAAAAATAAGCCGCGAAGTAGTCCAAGATTGTATTACTTTTATTTTCCCTTTCAATCCATTGTGACAAGGTGTGACATCTAGCGGGTCTGGTGCGAACCAGCGAATGACTTCAGTCATTACTGCTTGCAGAAGCCCTTACGATGGCATGAAAACGGTATTTTTTATTTTTATATTTTTTTAACGAGCATAAAGCCACATAATTTTATGCTAAACTTAAAAAAAACTGTTCACTTTAAGTCCGACTTTGTTGTATTTCAGTAGACTGGGGTAATAGATTGTCTCCTCTTTCTTACAAGTTCAACTTATTTTGTTGTTTTTATTTTTAGTGACTCTGTGGCGCCACCTGTACGGTATATTATATGTAGTACTCAAGAATAAAAGGCGTTTCTGCAAGCCAAAGTGCAATTATATTCATACTGTATAGTATTGAAAACTTGGGTCAGGGCCACTGGTGGTAAGATAGTCTTGATACCAAAACGTTGATTAAACTCATGTTTCGACTCATAACTTCGAGCGTCTTCAACACTTCAATGGTTTCAATATGCCATCCAAGATCATCATGCTTAATTAAAACATATCTGGATATTTTAAACTAAAAAAAAAAATTTTATTCATGAAAACATTAAAATTTAAATAAAAATGTAAAATTAAAAACGTTAACACAAAAAGCCAACAGCCCAAGCGACCCGGGTGGATGGAATCGTTAGCCTTGTACGGCAACTCGTCAATGAGAAGGCAAACTCTGAATTCAAACCAGGAGCCAGAATGATCAATAAATTGATCGTGAGCCCTGGAATATAAGAAGCAGACGAAGAATTTTTCGAATTTCCAAATTATTGATCATCTACGTAGTTTATCATTTACACCTACTGCACATCTCATTGCCCCCCTTAATACCACGTTATATTTCACTGTCCCCCTTAGGGCCATTTGCATCTCGCTGACCCTCTAAAAGCGCCTCACATCCTAATCTACCCCTGAGAAGATGTGTCGATCTGCTTTAAATTTACAACATTATTTGAAATTGTCAACTCGTGATAGAACGCATGAATTGAAAGTTCGCATGAATTGAAAGTTCGCGTGAGCTCCATGGTCACATGATCACCATGGTCACATGATCACCATGGTCACGTGAACATTATGTTCACGTGAACACAATGGTCACGTGAACACAATGTTCACGTGAACACAATGGTCACGTGAACACAATGGTCACGTGAACACAATGGTCACGTGAACACTATGGTCACGTGAACCCCATGGTTACGTGAACATAATGGTCACGTGAACTCCATCGTCGCGTGATCTCTATGGTCACGTAAACAGCGTGGTCACGTGAACTCCATAGTCACATCATCACCATGGTCACTTCAATACCATGGTTTCATTAACACCATAGTCACATAATCACCATGGTCACATGAACACCATGGTCACATGAACACCATGGTCACAGGAACACCATGGTCACATGAACACCATGGTCACATGAACACCATGGTCAAATATTTCTTTAAAAGTGGTTGCAAAAGCTCGTAAATATTAAAAAGAAAGAAATTATAACCTTGAATCACGGGGAAGGTTGGAGACTCATCGACTCACTGGCCAGGTAGGAGACCCATTGACTCAATGTGCATGTGGGACGATTATCGAAGTACAAAAATATGCTTACGAAAGAAACAGGACGATTACAATAAAGAAGAATATGGAAATGGAGGGTTCGCTTTATTTCTATTTACATTTTTAATATTTACATACATGTAATCATCATCACATTAACAGTAAGAGGATATAAGAGAATATTCAAATATTTAAATAGTGATTGTGACATCTGTCAACGACACTCCATCCTACACTTTGACCACATTGTCAGCATCTCAATGACTAAATTATATAATCTATGTACAAGAAAAACACGAAATTTCAGGGGACAAAAATATAATTGAATGCTAATGGACGATTAAAATAATGCTTTAAATACAGTAATGTTAAAGTAAATCAGGGGTTCTCAAACAGGGGTGCACCCTGGAGGTGCTGGAGACAGTGTTGGCCTAGATGGTAGACCCAGAAAATCTGTCTCGTATGAATTTTTATAAGATTTTTTTATCGTGGGTGTTGCAGTAATCAAGATGAGGTGCAAGAAATGTGTTGAAATCAAGCTCGGGGCAGGAAATGTTTTGAAATCAAGATGGGGGCAGGAAATGTTTTGAAATCAAGATGGGGAGCAGGAAATGTTTTGAAATCAAGATGGGGTGTGACGCTGCAAAAAGGTTAAGAACCCCTGGTGTAAGTCAAATGTAAATATTCCCAATAATTGATTATTGTTATATATGTTTACAATGCCTAATACTAAGACTATACACAATTTAACATCTAGAATCTGAACTAGGCTTGAGTTCTCTTTCTATAATAAAATTAAATTCCAGAGAACTTAACCAGAAATGGTACAAAGTGCTTATAACCCTGGTGCATAGTGCTAATGACCCTGGTGCATAGTTGGGGGTCGTCGCCAGTGTTTACATACAGTTATATATTTACATTGATATCTTCATGGTAGAATAACATTTGAGACAGATTGTGTACCACAGGATTACATGGGACCGTCTGTTGAAAGAAAGGTCTATTCAAAACTTTCGTCTGCACATGGTATATCAAACCTTAAACTGACACAGGCATCAATCGCTAACCGTCAGTCTCACTTGAGCAAATAAAGTAATTTCATCACATCAGCTGCTGATTACAGATAGGCACTTAACGTTCGATCGCTCATCGATCTGACTACCCCTCGCCCTGTGTTCAAAACAAGATCAATTTTTTTTTTATTTATGTATTCAAGAAAGACATACTTAGCATCAAATAATAAATGAGAAACTACAATTGATATATATTCTCCATCATTAGATCCTTTATATAAAAATGGTGTCAACATTCTGGAAGCTCTTTATTCACTGAAAATGTTTTATCTTTTTAAAGTTTCGAAAGATTTTTTTTACAATAACTACATATCTGTATAAACGTTGGCCATTTGAATTTCACAAAGACCTTGGTTGTTGTTTTTTTCAATAACTACATATCTGTATAAACGTTGGCCATTTGAATTTCTCAAAGACCTTGGGTTTTTGGTTTTTTTTTACAATAAACTAAAAATGCTGCTTATAAATGGGGATGGTCTTGGCCTCTTTGGGGATCATGCAACAACAGGTGGCCAACTGCGGCCCACGGGCCAGATGCGGCCAGAGACTTTGGTTTTGAAATGACAGAATAATTTGAATTGGCGTCGGTGCATAGTATGCATGGATCAATAACTATGGAGGGCATTCTCAAAGAGGTAGAGGCGTCCTATTCTCAGTACAATTTAAACTGTTCATATTTTGTAATGTGTCGCAACACGTGCAGTTAACAAATGTGCGGTGAAGGCGAAGGTTCAGTTGCGCACACGGGCTGTATCGAAGTGTTGGCAGTTGTTGATGAGCTGCCAGGTGAACTTCAAATGGAAGTGGTCGAGCTTCAAAGATTTGCTGCTATGCATACAAAGGGGAGAAAACTAATTCATTTGTAGAAGCGGATGCAGGAAGAATTGTTTAAATTTTTCATTTCAATTTTTGCATATACTCACATGAGTAACAAGACATTTTTTTTTTAAAATGTGAAATCTAATTACAGCTTAGACTTATCTGGTGAGGACTTGCAAGCAAATGGTGTAAGTGTGTACTAGCCTTGAATCTACTTAGTGGCAGTTGGTGAAAGTATGTACTAGCCTTGAATCTACTTTGTGGCAGTTGGTGAAAGTGTGTACTAGCCTTGAATCTACTTGCAGGTCATTGGTGAAAGTGTTTACTATCCTTGAATCTACTTGCAGGCCATTGGTGAAAGTGTGTACTAGCCTTGAATCTACTTGCAGGCCATTGGTGAAAGTGTGTACTATCCTTGAATCGACTTGCAGGCCATTGGTGAAAGTGTGTACTAGCCTTGAATCTTCTTGCAGCCAATTGGTGAAAGTGTGTACTAGCCTTGAATCTACTTGCAGGCCATTGGTGAAAGTGTGTACTATCCTTGAATCGACTTGCAGGCCATTGGTGAAAGTGTGTACTTGCCTTGAACATAATTCAAACATCATAATTTCATAAAAATGCCAGCTATATGCTTGGAAGACACGACTGAAGAAGTCGAATGGTTCCAGTTTATAGTTAATTATTTTATTTGAATGTCAGTTAAGCTAATGCTAACTGACTACTTAAGAGAAGCACACAAACTTGCTTCATTTATTGAAAGACAAGGGTGACAAAGATGCTTTAAATAGTCCCCCCTGTTGTCTAATAAAAAGAGTGAGACATTCCTGGCGCACACAAAGGTCAACGATATCTGTTTACCAAAACTCGTCCGGAAAAAAAGTTTTACAACCCCTGTCCTAAATAGAAGGTTCTCGGAGCACCCATTTTAAACTTATGAAAATACGAGCATTTTATGTGTTTAAAACATCTATGTTATGTGTTCAAAGCATGTATTTTATGTGTTTAAAACATGTTGTATGTACTTAAAACGTGTATTTTATGTTTAAAACATGTGTGTTTACGTGTTTAAAACATGTATTTGATGTGTTTAAAACATTTACTTTATGTGTTTAAAACATGAGATTTCGAACGCCAAAATCACCTCGGGCGGCATTAGACATTGTCACCTGCAAAAGGACGCCATTGCTTAAACTGCATTTACAAAACAGGTTCATAATGACGTCAGCTTCCACAAAATAAATGACCTTGATCATTCGCATCCTACGTGACCCCTGCATACATCACGTCAGCTCCGTTTGTTAGGACTGTGGGGCCGGACGGTCATCTTCCCAGAGGAAGCGGTCGTCGTTGAGCAGTTTGGCCAGGGCGACGTTGTAAGGCCTGTAGAAGGCATCCAGCAGCTGCTGAGTTTTGGGCAGCATGCCGCCCAGCTGTCTGTCCGACTGTCGTCGTGTGTTCAGCCTGGGCTTCTCAATGACACCCATGTCCTCTTGTTCCGACAAAACTCCTGTGAGAAACAAGAAACAGGCTCAGCGTTAGTAAATGGGTTGGGGAAAAAAGGGGGGGGGTATATTAAAAAAAAATGTTAATGCTATTGTAACAGTATAACGCAATGCATGCTAATTTGATGTAGGATGGAATCAATTGAGACACACAATTATTGTATAGATATAACGGACGACAGATGTTGGAAAAGTCGTGTTGTGATTCTGCACGATAATAAAATAGAGTTGTAATGCGAGGACGCTAGCAAAGGTCATTCATCAACACAGAAGCCAACATGTCTAGAAATCCTGTACTATAAGTGAAGATGTTCATCTATTATAGGTATATTCAGTTTTATTGAAATAAAGTACCAGTGAGTAGTTACCTCAAGTGACTCGATGATTTATTTTAATTAAATTAATGATGCCTTGATGTGGCAGTGACAGTTATAGACTTAGCTAACTGTCACCCCTGTAGCACTAGCAACTGGGGGAACGGTTGCATCTGATGCCTTGAGGTGGCAGTGACAGTTATAGACTTAACTAACTATCACCCCTGTAGCACTAGCAACTGGGGTAACGGTTACATCTATCAAATAGGATATCAGCGCAATTCGATGATATGGGTCGCCTCAAGTCGAACTCGGCCAGTATGTGGGAAGACAACGAATTCTTGAAAACATTAGTTAAAGTAATATTGAAAATCCCGAATGACATTCATGATGTCGAATCTCCCACCACAAGGGTTGGTTAAGGGTTGTAGACATGCTTACTTTATTGTTCTACACACAGCTTCACTGAGCCAGAAGTACGTTTTCTGTAGCTAGAGTCTAGGGGACCTAACCCTAGACAACGTTTGTGCCCGTCCCTATTCCCTTACTTACCTCTCCTATTTACCGCATATTTATTTTAAAGTATGCCGCTTACATCGGCCCAACTTCAGATATATCCGCTTCATATGAACATTATATGATATATGAGTTCCATATAATCAACGCTCAGCACAAGGCAAAAATACATATTAACTTTAATTTTGTTCCTGTAGCATTCTATTAGCAATGTTTATTGATCACAAAAAAATCTCACAAATTCCTGTAGTTAATTCACAGATGAATGAAAGCTCTGCAGTCGCGATCAATGTTTAAATATTTGTACAACCATAAACAGATCTTCGGGTGGCTCTCGTTAATCCAAAGTAGTTGAAATTCGATTACTCACTTATGGTGCAATTATCTAACGCCTTCCAACAGACCATCAGATCAGTGAAACTTTAGTTAAAGCGCTACTATCAGAACGAGTGAGTGTTACATGTGAACTCATAAGACACGTTTGTTTATGTCCAGTCATCAACATCATGGAAGAGGGTCTAGGACCATTCCCAACACGATAATCGCACGCACATAGAGCTGCCCACAAGCAAAACACATTGCACATAAAACTGTCCTCAAGGATGACCCATTACACAGTAAACTGCCCACAAGGATGACCCATTACACAGTAAACTGCCCACAAGGATGACCCATTACACATTAAACTGCCCACAAGGATGACCCATTACACAGTAAACTGCCCACAAGGATGACACATTACACATTAAACTGCCCACAAGGATGACCCATTACACATTAAACTGCCCACAAGGATGACCCATTACACAGTAAACTGCCCACAAGGATGACCCATTACACAGTAAACTGCCCACAAGGATGACCCATTACACATTAAACTGCCCACAAGGATGACCCATTACACAGTAAACTGCCCACAAGGATGACCCATTACACAGAGAACTGCCCACAAGGCTGACCCATTACACAGAGAACTGCCCTCAAGGATGACCCATTACACAGAGAACTGCCCACAAGGATGACCCATTACACAGAGAACTGCCCACAAGGATGACCCATTACACAGAGAACTGCCCACAAGGAAGACCAATCGCACATAGAAATTCCCATTTGGATGACTTATCACAAATATAACTTCATATATGGATGACTCATCACACTTAGAACTACCCATATGGATGACTCATCACACATAAAATTGCCCATATGGACTACTGATCACACAGAGAATTCCCATAAGGATGACTCATAACACATAGAACTTTCCCATATGGATGACTAATCACAAATAGAACTTTCCATATGGACTACCCATCAGTATTTGTTTGACGTGCCTCTGTTTTATAATACACAAAGTATACTTAGCCGAAAAGTCCTTTTAATTGCTATATCTTTTTAAGCTTAACTATTTCTTGTTCAACTATTTATTTACTTAACGCGACTTGAAAAGGAGTCCTCCTTTCCCCCCCCCCCTCTTTTATTCCTACTATCCTTAGTTCACCTGACAGACTAATAGATTTATTGCAACAAGTCTATTGAATAGACAGATCTGTTTTAGAATACACAAATTATACTTAGCCGAAAAGTCCTTTTAATTGCTATATCTTTTTAAGCTTAACTATTTCTTGTTCAACTATTTATTTACTTAACGCGACTTGAAAAGGAGCCCTCCTTTCCCCCCCCCCCTCTTTTATTCCTACTATCCTTAGTTCACCTGACAGACTAATAGATTTATTGCAACAAGTCTATTGAATAGACAGCCGACTCTTACAACGCCCAGTCAGTTGACTCCCCTTGAGATCTTACTGAACGAAGCGTCTGTGTTTCCTTTCTACTTAAATAAACCTGAGGCGGAGGTCACTGGGCGTTAGGCGCGTGGGCGACACCCTCTTTGTGGCTCCACCCGAGGGAGAATCATGATGATGTGTGATGGGAGAGGTCGTGGGGCAGTGGCGTGTTCTGTTCGGGGCTTGGAGTAACTCTAGGTGGGCATGTCCCCGCCCCCATAACCAGGAGCAGACCTTTTTGGTTTATAGAAGGGTGATGGAAGGGCGATAGAAGGATGCTGGAAGGGCGATAGAAGGGTGATGGAAGGGCGATAGAAAGGGTGATGGAAGGGCGATAGAAGGGTGATAGAAGGGTGATGGAAGGGCGGTAGAAGGGCGATGGGAGGGTGCTGGAATGGCGATAGAAGGGTGATGGAAGGGCGATAGAAGGGTGATGGAAGGGCGATAGAAGGGTGATGTAAGGGCGATAGAAGGGTGATGGAAGGGCGATAGAAGGTTGATAAAAGGGCGATAGAAGGTTGATAAAGTGGGGATAGAATTGTGATAGACGGGTGTTTTATTTTTGAAAGCCTTTTGGTCCTAATTATTTGCAAAGAAGACGATGTAGTTAATATGGTCTCTGCACCAGTAAGTTTCCTTTGAGAGGATATCAGTGCCCCCTCCCTCCTTCATAAACCAGGTAGAAAGCCATATCTTTATTTGGGCTCAATAAAATTATTCTTTGATACGAACAAATGCTGCTCAAAATCCCTAACTAGCTGCGGGGCTCTTGTCGCCCGCAGTTACGCCCCTGTTCGTGGGCTGACACATTGGTTCGACACACGCAACACAAGAGTTCATCTGCCTAAATATAGCACAAGGTAAGCAACTCTGAAACACCATCGAATTTAACACCTTACACAGTGTAAACAACATTTTGAAACATTACATATAAGTCCATAAGACGATGCATATAGCACTATCAAAGATCACATAAAGTCTATAAGACAGTGTATACATCACTATCAAAGATCACATACAAGACCATAAGACAGTGCATACAGCACTATCAAAGATCACATACAAGACCATAAGACAGTGCATACAGCACTATCAAAGATCACATACAAGACCATAAGACAGTGCATACACCACTATCAAAGATCACATACAAGACCATAAGAAGGAGCCGGAACACAAAAAGATCATTCATGTAATGTAGCATGATAGCCCGCATTCTGCCCCCGTCCGTGTGCTGGGTGCTACGAAATGACCTTACTTCTCCCACACATCACTCAACATGTGGGGCACCCTCACACTAGACGGTAATTATCAACAAACAAGCGCCCGGTCACACTGACCTTTTCCCGCACAGTTTACATAATAAAGAGGCATAACACCACCTGCTAGGCTCTTCCTCGCTTGATGAGTTGTCCCCCTGTAACATTGCAGCCAACATTACATCTTGGTCAATGATTTTGTCATGTCTACGCGTCTGAAAGCTTACTGTAACATGTAACGTTTATGTTGTATGTTGGAAGTGATGCCTAAATGTAACTTTAATATCAGTGTCGTGGTGGATGCAGCAAACTTGAATTGCTAGTTTTTTTTTGAAGGGGACAATACACAATTTATATAACGTGAAAGTGGTGAGGGTGGCTTAGAATGTTGTTTTTGTGTGCTATATGGGGGTGGGAGTTGGGTGGTAGACAGACAGCAATGTTATCAAACAATAAAATTCGTTTTTATTTGTTTCGGTTTTTTAAATGATTTTTTTTTTTTTAATTTTACCAAATTACAATTATGATTATCTATATATATAAAAATGAATGTTTGTATGTCTGTCTGTATGTCTGAATGTCTGTATGTCTGTATGTCTCGTATGCGCTCCTACACCATTCATGCGATTGCGACAAAACTTTAGTCAGTTGTTGTCCACATAACCGGCCATTTAACTGAGTCATTAAAAACCTTATCAAGTGTTCCGTTCCTAGCCGTTGGCCCTTAATTCGTTTTTTTTTTCTAATATGAGCTTTGTAAAAAATATTTTCCACATGCGCTCCTACGCCATTTATTCGATTCATATAAAACTTTGGTGAAATGTTGCAACCATGTCCATAAACATTTCTAAATATATACATTCGTTTTAAAATATTCAGTTTTGAGCCAGGGGCCTCACATTCGTTTTTCCTAATATGAGCTATATAAATATATTTTCCAACCGTATGCGCTCCTACACCAATCATGCGATTGCTACCAAACTTAGTGAGTTGTTGTCCATGCGCCAATGCATTTTACTGTGTTATTTAAACACTTTTAAAAATATTGCGTTTTCGGCCGTTGGCCCTTAATTCGTATTTTTTCTGATATGAGCTTCGTAAAAAAAAAATTTCATATGCGCTCCTACGCCATTTATCCGATTCCGATAAAACTTTGGTGAGACGTTTCAAGCTTTTCTATAAAGGTTTCTAAATTATTACAACCGTTTTAAAGTATTCATTTTTGAGCCAGGGGCCTCATATTCGTTTTTTATAATAAGAGCTATATAAATATATTTTCAAACCGAATGCGCTCCTACACCAATCATGCGATTGCTACAAAACTTAGTGAGTTGTTGTCCATGCAACAGTGCATTTAACTGTGTTATTTAAACACTTTTAAAAATATTCCGTTTGCGTCCGTTGGCCCTTAATTCGTATTTTTTCTAATATGAGCTTTGTAAAAAATAATTTTCATGTGCGCTCCTACGCCATTTATCCGATTGCAATAAAACTTAAAACTTTGGTGAGATGTTGGAAGCACGGCCGCAAAGGTTTTTAAATTATTATAAACTTTTCAAAATATTCCAATTTCAGCCAGCGGCCTTATTTACGTTTTTTTCTTATACGAGCTATATAAATATAATTTCAAACCGTATGCGCTCCTGCACCATTCACGCGATTGCGACAAAACTTTGACGAGTTGTTATCTATAAACATAACCATTCATTACAACACTTTTAAAATATTCCGTTTTGGGCCGTTGACCCAAATTCTTATTTTTTCTTATATGCGCTTTGTAAAAAATAATTTTCTATGCGCTCCTACACCATTTTTCAAGATGCGATAAAAATTTAGTGAGATGTTGTTCTATCGCCCACAAAGGTTCTTAAATTACTACAACCGTTTTAAAATATTCAGTGTTGAGCCAGGGGCCCTATGTTTGTTTCTTACAAAATGAGCTATATAAATATAATTTCAAACCGCATGCGCTCCTACATCATTCAAGCGCTTGCGATAAAACTGAGGTGAGTTGTTGTCCATAAGCCAGAGCATTTTTCTAAGCCATTATAACTCTACTAAAATATTCCGGTTTTTTTGCAATCGCCCCAAATTCGTGTTTTTTTCCTTACATTAGGAGATTTATAAAAAAATAATTTCCGTATGCGCTCCTCTACATTATTACAATGCGATAAAATTTTAGAAAGATGTTGTGCGCACGCCCGCAAAGGTTTCTTAAATGATTACAACCATTTTAAAATACTCCGTTTTTAGCCAGGGGTCCTATGTTCGTTTTTTTCTATATAAGCTATATAACTATAATTTTAAGCTATACAACTATAATTTCAAACAGAGCTAAAGCATGAATGGATAGCTTTTTAATCAAATACAAATAGTGATATTAAATTGAGTGTGTGACATATTAAGTAGGTTTCTGAAGTAATACAACAATTCTACAATATTCCATTTGTGGAGGGGGGTCCTAAATTCGTTTTCCACACTTCTATTATCTATAAACTACCGCCCTTGAACAAATGACACATTTGTAGTAAAGCAGAGAAAACACGTTTTTACATTTTTAGTGTAGAGAGTATTTTTGTTATGTGTATAAATAAGCTTGAATTTTGTGACGCATTTTAGAATAGGAAATGACATCGAAATCGCGTCTTTTTTTTCAACTAAGAGTATTTCTTGAATAGAGTCTTATAATTTCGGAGTTGTTTTGTGTTATGTAAATACATTTTACACCAATC
The DNA here is from genome assembly GCA_964033795.1 of Lymnaea stagnalis. NCBI lineage: Eukaryota > Metazoa > Mollusca > Gastropoda > Lymnaeidae > Lymnaea > Lymnaea stagnalis. Next base: position 1,632,368 of record CAXITT010000061.1, read on the forward strand.
GATGGTTTCTCAAGTAATTAAATAACATACTTGACAGCGTAGATATTGGACCATGGTCATTTTTTTACCGCTGGAATTTACGATTTATAATTTAATGAGAAACTATACAACTGGAAATCTCCTGCCAACAATGAACGTACCTATTGTGCGAGGTTTTCATGTAAAAAGATGGGAGATCCTAACGTATGAGAATTACATTCATCATCAAAACCATTATCATTGTTGGTATCAGGTGACAATAGCCAATCGAAACATTTCTTGGCAAAGATACGCAAATGCAATTCATGTTTCCAAATGACATCGTTCGGTGCAACAAATATCGTGCGCGAGAATTACATGCCAACATTTAAAGTAAAGTGAAAGGCCAAATTTACCATCGTGTAGGATCTCTGATGCCAATGCCACACACAGATCACAAATGTCTTCAAATGATTTCATGGGGAATACTGATGAACAAATCGATCAACGTTGTCATATCAATACGGGCCCTAAACGAGAAATCGTCGCTGCAATGTGTCGAGTATGAGCGTTCATTAGGAATTGTTGCGACTCAATATTATGTTCATTAGTTGTTGAACGCTTTTCCCGCGCTTGACTATTATAGTTAGTGAACGCTCTTCCCGCCATTGTATTTATGACGTATTTTTATGCTGAGTCGTGACGTATTGTCTATGCCGTGTTGTGACGTATGTTTTAGTGTGCTGGCAGTCTTGAGTGGAACCTTGGAGTGATAGGATGTTTATTATATTTACTTAGATATTAAAGTTATAGATATTATGAAAAGGAGTTGAGTTGTTAATTGATAGTTAGAATAGTACGACGCTTCAACGTATGAAAGAACTGACGAATGTAATCAATCCAAGAAGACGATAGGAGTTGACACAATGCAAACGTTATTTTTGCAACACAACGAATTAATTCAAATGTATAGAATTGCACTTGAAAAGATGCCGACTGATGAATACAAAGTCATAGTTAGAGCAGACTAAACACTTGTCGGCCAACATGAAAGACAATACAATGCACCAACAATTGATGAAGTGGCGATCATTATAGTTGGCAAAGAATTTAACTCAAGTGATATAATTCTTCATCGCAGAAGTGTTGATGTTCAGCGAGTCTCAGAAACTCATCGCTCATACGTTTGATCGCAATATCCTATTTTATTTTGGCAAGGAGAAGATGGATATCATTTTGACATCAAATTGAGAAATTCGAATAAGAAAGACAGTGCCATGAAATACTATTCATATCGATTGATGATTCATGAGTTGGGAATGACCTCTCGGAATCGATCTGCAAACAAACTTTTCGCTCTTGATTTGCAACGAGAAACGCACTTTGATATCGAAGCATTAGGTACGGTACATTTTTTCAAATGAATCTTCCGAAATTGGTTCCATTGAAGTTACTATTTTTAATGGAAAATTTAAACTAGGTGATGTACTTTTGCCATTCACACCAATGAGTCCAACAGATATGCCATTTGAATTCAAACGCCTACAGTTTCCGATGCGACACGCGTCTACAATGACTATCTACAAAGCTCAGGGACAATCGCTACAAGTTTGCGGACTAAATTTGGAAACCCATGCTTCGCCCATGGACAGATGTATGTGGCCTGCTCTCGCGTCGGAAAATCTTCTGATTTATTCGTGTATATACCAGATGAAAAAACAAGAAAAACTTTGAGTATTTAAAAGCTCTTGAAGAAACATAACATGCAAACACTTTCTTTCCTTGAGTGGCATGGCAACGCATGCCGGGTACTCGCTAGTTAGAAATAAAGTGTATTTTTTTGCTTAAAATAATTATTACATTTTTGCTTTTTTTTTTTTTTAAATGGCTTTTTGCTTAAACTTTTCTTGATTCAGCTTTATTTTTGTTTAAACTTTATTCAGTTTTACCCAGGGTGGGGGGGGGGGGCTTTAGAAATGCTATTTTATATTAGAGAGGTCAAGGAAATTGTTTTATAACGATATTAGGGGTATGGACGGGGGAGACGTCATACCATTTTCATACTATTGTGAAGTGCATACAATACCACTTTCATGCTTGTGTGAATAGTAAACAATAACCTTTTCATACTAATGTGAAGAATACATAATACCATTTTCATACTAATGTGAAGAATACATAATACCATTTTCATACTAGTGTGACGTAAACAATTCGTTGAAAGAATTCAGTTTTCTTGAGAAGTTTATAAAAAAGGGGGGGGGGTGTCATCAAATTCATGCATAGAAATAAACAGTGTCTTATTAATCAGAGCACCGGGAGGAGATGGTAGGGACATGACGTCACGATATTAGTCCTGAGGTCTTCTTTTTCTTCTATATCTTAAGGGCCCACGATCAATTTATTGATAATTTTGGCTCCTATGCATGTAGATGGGATTTAGGGGTAATAAGGGGAGAGACTGCAATCAGGTTAGTACAAAATAAAATGAGTAAAACAGAGTAGGGTTAAACCTGAAAAAATAAACGCAACAAAACAGCGAACGTGTCAGCAGAAAGCCTTCGTCTGCGAACAAAACAACCGAAAAAAATGGTATAGTCAGGTAGATTAAAAAAGGAGTAATAAGGGGAGAGACTGCAGAAAAAACGATTGCAGTCTCTCCCCTTATTACCCCTTTTTTAATCACGATGTCAGTCCTGAGATGGTAGGGACATGAAGTCACGATGTAAGTCCTGAGATGGTAGGGACATGACGTCACGATGTTAGTCCTGAGATGGCAGGGACATGACGTCACGATGTTAGTCCTGAGATGGCAGGGACATAACGTCACGATGTTAGTCCTGAGATGGTAGGGACATCACACCCCAGTATTGATCGTGCGAGGTCGAAAATTGAAGAGAAAAAATTTCGTGATCAAAATGTGTCTAATTTAGTGCAGTGCTTCCCCAACCTGGTGTCCTCGCTACGCACACCATCTCCCCCCATTCGCCAAGTGGGTACGAGTCGACATTTTGAGGACTGCTGGCAAAAGATATTGTAAGTACAGGCTTTTAAGTAAGGATATAACTTTTTTCTAAATTTCTTCATAAACATTTTACTTTATGTAATAAGTCATAAATTTTTCCTCTTACCACTACAGTTCTCTTTGTAATATAAACAAGAATGAGCTATGGTCACATTACGCCAAAAGGGAGATATGATTTAAGTACGTTAGGATTCCTAAAAACAATCATAGTTATTTTCTATTATTTTACGAAAATCGAATAAATTTAAATGCGCAAAGAATATTTTAAATCTGCTTTTATTTTAGTAAACGTTTAAGTATTATTATTTTAAATTACAAATACATTTAAAGTATCAACTAAGGAACTTCTTTAAGTATTTTGTATGTGTTTAAAAGTTATGAAATAATTTAAAAATTAAAAAATCATGACAAAAGAATTACATCGTAATCACGTTTATCGGGAAAACCCGAACATCGGTCGTTTTTAGTGCGTCTTTTAGTGCGTTGTTAATATTGTGAAATAAAATTTTAAATTAATTTGTTCTTAATAATCACGCAAATGACGTCATATCGCGAATAGCTTATTTCTCCAAAACTCTTAGGTTTCTTTAAATTTAATAACCGCGCGTGACAAAACTGACAATGTATTTTCCCTTCTGAAAAGTAAAATTAATAAATACAATTGATTGCTTTTTAAAGTGTTAATAAAACACACAGACATTTCAGCTGTGTATATTAACATTAAAAAGCTTTGCCTTTTTTTATTCCAAAAATATACTTTTATTAAAATTATATCCATCCATCCATCCCTGTGGCGCTACAGCCCATGTAGGGCTTTGGCCTGCCTCACCACTTCCTTCCACTCGGACCTAACTAATGCCTTTCTTTTCCATGCTTGGACTTTCAACTGCTGTAGATCATTTTCCACATCATCTAGCCTCCTAAGCCTTAAAATTATAAAGGAATAAAAAAAAAAACTAACCTTTAAATATAATTCTAATATGAAAATGCGGTTTAAGTCAAACAGTGCAGCGCAACTCCATAGCCAAATAGCATTGACTAATCCACTTATAACTAAAACAAAAATGAACGAACCGAAAGAAGTGCAAATTATTTTAGTTTTGGTATGGAAAGGACACGAAATTCAAGGGCACGAAAAGGGGTAAATCTAAAGTATTTCTCTAACGTAGTAATTGTCCCTCAATTAAATTCTTCTTTAGTGACAAAAGAGATATAATTAGTAATAATTTAGACTGTGTAATTCATGTTTAGAGGGGACAAAAGTAGTTTAGGAGCGTGAAAAGGAGTAGGATAGGCCTATAATAATATAGCAGATAAACACTTCTCAAAACGTAATGATGTTGGAAACGTAAATATCATTACATTTTTAAAGTTATGAATTGTGATGAGTTTTGGCAATGCAGCTAGAAATTTTCGCAAAGGATCTACCATTATTATCCCGATAACATCGGGTCATTTATTCTATTTTAATATAAACATTTAGAATTCCTGATATTTCAATTGAAATAAGCATTGACACTTTTCGCCGAAGGTGGGAGACTGATTCAAGCAATTCTATGAATTCGAAGAATTATCTACGGCTGGAAAACGCTTTTAGTTTCTAAGCCTTTCTGTATTAAAATTAAGCCTTTAAAAAAGAAAGAAGTCAAAAAAGAAATAATCCCTTAAAAATGTATAAGCATCGATACTTGCTAATCGGTAATCGTATGCGAGGTTAACTTAAGCATACATGGGTCTTTTTTCTTTATATAGAGGGCGGCATTTGTAGACAGGCGCAGAGGTTTTCCGTGGAAGAGATGCGTACAAATTATTGACCCACCAACTGGACAGCGAGACACCTAGCTTCGCCCCCCGCAGGAGCTAAATTTCAGAAATAGAGGTCCAGGAGGATCACTGTTGGGGGGGGGGGGGGGGCATGGAGTGTTTTTTAGTAAAGATCAAACTTTGATACCAAGCTGAAGACAACGTAGTCCACAACGCAGGCTGGAACTCCTGGCTGAAGTTTTGTGTTTACACTCTCACTGCGCATGCGAATCTGTACTCGTGAACCCAAACGCCTTCATAACACCAGTCGCAGCCCGGACGTAGACCTTGGAGAGTGAAACAGCATAAACTTGGGTCTTATCTTAACTCATCTCCTGCTCGTCCTCGAGCACTGACATATTTATTGGATACATCAGCTCAACGAGCCCAGAGTAGGTGGAGCTTCATACATGCGCAGTCGTGTCGTGACGCATGTAACCACGCGCTGTCATGTAAAGACGAATGTAACCCTGCGCTGTCATGTAAGGACGAATGTAACCCTGCGCTGTCATGTAAGGACGAATGTAACCCCACGATGTCATGTAAGGACGAATGTAACCCTGCGCTGTCATGTAAGGACGAATGTAACCCTGCGCTGTCATATAAGGACGAATGTAACCCTGCGCTGTCATGTACGGACGAATGTAACCCTGCGCTGTCATGTACGGACGAATGTAACCCTGGGCTGTCATGTAAGGACGAATGTAACCCTGCGCTGTCATGTAAGGACGAATGTAACCCTGCGCTGTCATGTAAGTACGAATGTAACCCTGCGCTGTCATGTAGGGACGAATGTAACCCTGCGCTGTCATGTAAGGACGAATGTAACCCTGCGCTGTCATGTAGGGACGAATGTAACCCCACGCTGTCATGTAAGGACGAATGTAACCCTGCGCTGTCATGTAAGGACGAATGTAACCCTGCGCTGTCATGTAAGGACGAATGTAACCCTGCGCAGTCATGTAGGGACGAATGTAACCCTGCGCTGTCATGAACTAACGTCCTATCCGTCTAGTCAGGCAAAAATTGAAAAGAATTTAAAAATCTCATAGGTTTCCGTTTTTCTGTTGTTTTTGATTAACGCAGAGGTTGCGATTCGCCCTGCGGTGGTGGGGGGGAAGAGAGAGTCGCGTGGTTTTCTCACAAGGGCGCCGCGAAGTGTTAACAAAAAATGAATACTTTAAAGTTTAATCAGTTCTAGGATATTCTATCAACTGCATATTGTTGTGATAAAATAAAGTGAAGTTTTTGTAGTATTTCTTCTTTGCATTGTTTAGTTTTTTTTAATGAATCGTTTTTGGGTTTTTTTTTACTTAACTGTGAAGGTAAATGTAAACTAATTTAAAGCGGGAAATTTCGCAGTGCACTGAGGGTTGTTAGAATTTGACAAAATGTGCCTTGGATGAACCTGAATGCATGAAGGCCACCGTGTCTCAAAAGGGTCTGAGAACCCCCTGCGGTAAAGTATTCATCACTGGGGCCGTTTGAACTGTGGGTGGTGAGGGGGTGGGAGAGATGGAGATGGGCTGTAAGAGCAATTTTTTCCCAGAAGTGTTGGGTGAAAGTGCTGACGTCACATGAATGTACGCACTTTGTACCTTCATTGTGAACATCATTCTTTTTTTTTTTTTAAATGCCATAGGATGAGCTGGAAATATCGCTTTTATCGGTATATAAAGGTGGAGGTTTACAATAATTATCATAATGAGGTCAACCTGTAACATAGATCAGACGTTTTGTCAAGTTTAGATAAGAGAGATAAACTAAATAACCCTGTGAAGAAAATTGTTAGCTGTCGTTCACTGGCTGGCCCAAGAGGGAGAAGGCAAAACAAAAGAAAGGGGGGGGGGGGATAGGAGATCCACACTCCGCTCGAAGTTTTAAATAAAGTTAAGTAATGTATCCCTCCTCTTCTTCGACCAAGTCTATATTGATAATCCCCCCCCCCCTCGGAAAAGCCCCAGGTCTACTCATGGCTATTTTCATAGAATACAATTTTTACAATTGGCTAGTGCGGCTAGATTATTGTTAGAAAAAGCAAGAGTTCCAAATTGTTAGAAAAAGTAAGAGTTTCAACAGTCAGGCTGTCTTCTTGTGTGCAAATACATCTAATTATTAATTGTGGTATTCACTTATTGTGGATTATTAGCAGTGATCGTTCCAACAATGAACACATTGTTCAGTTCATCTTAGCTCAACATTTTTTTTTAAAAACTGAAGCCGTGGACTTTCGATGATGAGGGGAGCATAGGTGACGGCGGACGGGGGTGGAGAAGGGGGGTGGGGGCAAATCCTCTGAGGACGTAATCAAACACAAATTAACGGGGTTTTTTTTTGTGGGGGGGTGTACGTAGAATAGATATTCGGGAACAAAAATTAGACAGTATTTAATAATGTACTTACTTAAACGGCATAGTAGGCTATTTGACTGACAGTAATTTACTTACTTTAACGGCATAGTAGGTTATTTGACTGACAATAATTTACTTACTTTAACGGCAAAGTAGGTTATTTGACTGACAGTAATGTACTTACTTTAACAGCATAGTAGGTTATTTGACTGACAGTAATTTACTTATTTTAACGCATAGTAGGTTATTTGACTGACAGTAATGTACTTACTTTAACGGCATGGTAGGTTATTTGACAATAGCGAGGAGGGGGACAGGGTGGATTGTCCCCGGGCGCAAGCTAGTTAGGGGCGCCAAAATATTATATTATTGGTAAAAATAATGGGTTTGAGAGTTGTAAAACGAGAAAAGAGAGCGCTTTAAAATGGATCTTGTCCCCGGGCGCGAATCTTGTCCCCGGGCGCCAAACACACTGGCTACGCCTCTGTTAAACTGTCAGGGAGTTATTTACCAGTTGCCTTGGTTACTTAATAGAGCTTCCACCCCGTGCTGTCTGGTAAGATATTGATTAGCTGCTTAACCAGTGAAATATCCTCTTCAATATCCGGCGCAGAAACATTGCAAATCCCCACTACTTGCAAAGGAGCCACAAGGATGAACAATACATTGATCGTGGGCCCTTAATATATAGAAGTTGGAGGACCTTTATTTGCAACCTGGCCTAAGCCCATTCTTCTAGAGTAGAGGCCAAAACCAGTTCCCCGGTACCATGAGGTCATCTGGGGACACCACCATCGACACCTATAAGTTAACATTAACACATTCTGCTGTCAGAACAACGCGTGTCTGGGACCATCTCATATGTTTCCTGGGACCATCTCATATGTTTCCTGGGACCATCTCATATGTTTCTTGGGACCATCTCATATGTTTCCTGGGACCATCTCATATGTTTCCTGGGACCATCTCATATGTTTCCTGGGACCATCTCATACGTTTCCTGAGACCATCTCATATGTTTCTTGGGACCATCTCATATGTTTCTTGGGACCATCTCATACGTTTCCGGAGACCATCTCATATGTTTCTTGGGACCATCTCATACGTTTCCTGAGAACATCTCATAAGTTTCTTGGGACCATCTCATATGTTTCCTGAGACCATCTCATATGTTTCTTGGGACCATCTCATACGTTTCCTGAGACCATCTCATATGTTTCTAGGGCCCATCTCATACGTTTCCTGAGACCATCTCATATGTTTCCTGAGACCATCTCATATGTTTTCTGGGACCATCTCATATGTTTCCTGTGACCATCTCATATGTTTCCTGAGACCATCTCATATGTTTCCTGAGACAATCTCATATGTTTCCTGAGATCATCTGATATGTTTCCTGAGACCATCTCATATGTTTCCTGAGACCATCTCATATGTTTCCTGAGACCATCTCATATGTTTCCTGAGATCATCTCATATGTTTCCTGAGACCATCTCATATGTTTCCTGAAACCATCTCATATGTTTCCTGAGACCATCTCATATGTTTCCTGAGACCATCTCATATGTTTCTTGGGACCATCTCATACGTTTCCTGAGACCATCTCATATGTTTCTTGGGACCATCTCATACGTTTCCTGAGTCCATCTCATATGTTTCTTGGGACCATCTCATACGTTTCCTGAGACCATCTCATATGTTTCTTGGGACCATCTCATACGTTTCATGAGACCATCTCATATGTTTCTTGGGACCATCTCATATGTTTCCTGAGACCATCTCATATGTTTCCTGAGACCACCTCATATGTTTCCTGAGAACATCTCATATGTTTCCTGAGACCATCTCATATGTTTCCTGAGACCATCTTATACGTTTCCTGGGACCATCTCATATGTTTCTTGAGACCATCTCATACGTTTCCTGAGACCATCTCATATGTTTCCTGAGACCATCTCATATGTTTTCTGGGACCATCTCATATGTTTCCTGAGACCATCTCATATGTTTCCGCGGACCATCTCATATGTTTCCTGAGACCATCTCATATGTTTCCAACACTTGCTTGTGTTTCGCGGACGGCCGACAATGAATGAAACTGGACGGCCTACACCGAGTCCACGTGGACGCCGATTGCTGAATGCATTTGGACGGCCATCACTGAATGCAAGTGGATGGCAAACACTGAATCTCCGTATGCCGTATATGCTTATCCCTGAATGCATGTGGACGCTCATCGTTGAATGCAAGTTGACGGCCAACACTAAATGCAAGTTGAAGGCCAACACTAAATGCAAGTTGACGGCCAACACTAAATGCAAACTTGAAGACAAACACTAAATGCAAGTTGAAGGCCAATACTCAATACTAAATGCAAGTTGAAGGCCAATACTAAATGCAAGTTGAAGGCCAACACTAAATACAAGTTGAAGACCAATACTAAATACAATTTGAAGGCCAACACTAAATGCAAGTTGACGGCCAACACTAAATGCAAACTTGAAGGCCAACACTAAATGCAAGTTGAAGACCAACACTAAATACAAGTTGAAGGCCAACACTAAATGCAAGTTGAAGACCAATACTAAATGCAAGTTGAAGGCCAACACTAAATGCAAGTTGAAAGCCAACACTAAATGCAAGTTGAAGGCCAACACTAAATGCAAGTTGAAGGCCAACGCTAGATGCAAGTTGAAGACCAACACTAAATGCAATTTGAAGGCCAACACTAAATGCAAGTTGAAGACCAATACTAAATGCAAGTTGAAGGCCAATACTAAATGCAAGTTGAAGGCCAACACTAAATACAAGTTGAAGACCAATACTAAATACAATTTGAAGGCCAACACTAAATGCAAGTTGACGGCCAACACTAAATGCAAACTTGAAGGCCAACACTAAATGCAAGTTGAAGACCAACACTAAATACAAGTTGAAGGCCAACACTAAATGCAAGTTGAAGACCAATACTAAATGCAAGTTGAAGGCCAACACTAAATGCAAGTTGAAAGCCAACACTAAATGCAAGTTGAAGGCCAACACTAAATGCAAGTTGAAGGCCAACGCTAGATGCAAGTTGAAGACCAAAACTAAATGCAATTTGAAGGCCAACACTAAATGCAAGTTGAAGACCAACACTGAATGCAAGTTGAAGGCCAACACTAAATGCAAGTTGAAGACCAACACTAAATGCAAGTTGACGGCCAACACTAAATGCAAGTTGAAGGCCAACACTAAATGCAAGTTGAAGACCAACATTGAATGCAAAGTTGAAGGCCAACACTAAATGCAAGTTGACGGCCAACACTAAATGCAAGTTGACGGCCAACACTAAATGCAAAGTTGAAGGCCAAAACTAAATGCAAGTTGAAGGCCAACACTAAATGCAAAGTTGACGTTCAATACTAAATGCAAGTTGACGGCCATCTCTAAATGCAAGTTGACGGCCAACTCTAAATGCAAGTTGACGGCCAACTCTAAATGCAAGTTGACGGCCAACATTGATGCCAATCGTCTTGCCATTATAAAAAAAAAACAGAAAACACGCCTCACAAGAATGCTGCATGCAGAAATCTGACGGCTGGAAGTGTGAGGCAGGCGTGTCGGCGGGAAGTGTGAGGCAGGCGTGTCGGCGGGAAGTGTGAGGCAGCAGTGTCGGTTTGTATGTTTGTCTTGGCATGCAGCAGGTACCCGAATCTACCTGAATGGGGTGACGTCATCCCCAGGGTCGTCCTGACCTTTCATTTATCAATGTGTTTAAATGAAAGTCTGGGTGGCAGAACTAGACAGACAGATGGAGCACATTCTGACATTACGGTTTGCAGAACTAGTCAGATAGAAGGAGCACATTCTGATATTACGGTTGGCAGAACTAGTCAGACAGATGGAGCACATTCTTACAGTACGGGTGGCAGAACCAGTCAGACAGATGGAGCACATTCTTACAGTACGGCTCGCAGAACTTGTCAGACAGATGGAGCACATTCTGACAGTACGGGTGGCAGAACCAGTCAGACAGAGGGAACACATTCTTACAGTACGGCTCGTAGAACTAGTCAGACAGATGGAGCACATTCTTACAGTACGGCTCGTAGAACTAGTCAGACAGATGGAGCACATTCTTACAGTACGGCTCGTAGAACTAGTCAGACAGATGGAGCACATTCTGACAGTACGGTTGGCAGAACCAGTCAGACAGAGGGAACACATTCTTACAGTTCAGGAGACACATCCCAAAAATACAGGGTCACCTAGAACACTGGCCGAAGCTGAAATAATCTTGAGACACATACTCCAAAGAACAGAACGCTGTGTAACGTAAAATACTGTAATTTTTTTTTTTAAATCTCCATAAACGGAAGATAAGGAAAGAACATGGGGTGGATAATTAAAATGACAGGAGAGTGCCCAATAAACTGTTTGTTTCTTGTTGTAGTGGAAATTATCTTCACTCTCATCTGCTAGCGCTCAAAAGGTGGGAGTAATTATGTCAGCATTTTAACATGTTTCTTTCAAATTCCACAATTTTGAGTTACACCGGTCATGTGCCGGTTAGAAATTTAAAAATAAAAAGCAAAGGAAAAACGTATATTCTTTCATATTTTTTTTTTTTTTTTTTATTTTTAAATTTAAAAAAACTAAAATACGTTGCTTTCTTGGGTATGTCTAAGAGAATATAGATATAAATTGCAAGACAATGTATATTTATGAGAAACTATCTCTATTCTCTATTCAGTACTATGTACGCCAAGCTAACTCTATTTAAGAACTAAGTAAGCCAAGCTAACTCTATTCAAGTACTATGTAAGCCAAGCTAACTCTATTCAAGTACTATGTAAGCCCAGATCTGTCTGAGCCAGAAGGTAATGGAATAACTTCAAGAAATATCCACCACTTGGACATACTACTGACACTTGTCTACATGCTAATGAGTCTTAACTACATGCTACTGACACTTGTCTTCATGCTTCTGACTATTGTCTAAATGCTACTGACTCTTGTCTACATACTACTGACTCTTGTCTACATACTACTGACTCTTGTCTACATACTACTGACTCTTGTCTACACGCTAATGACTCTTGTCTTTATCAATCCCTAAAGCTTAAATAATAAGTGGGAAACCTTTTAATTATTATAGTTCTGTGTTGGTATCGTTTTAATTTAAGTTTCTCAAATATAACAACGAACCGTGAGTACTCTTTTCATAGCGCACATTTTCCCTAGTTCCTTCCTTGGATGGAAGCTGACTTAAGACGAGAAAAGTCGTAAAGTGGAACATTTCATCACATGTCATTCTGTTTTTTTTCAAATGTAAAAAAAAAAAAATCTCTGACACTCCCGGTTACCGTGAAAACACACTGCTCCCCTTTCCATTTGTGTCACTAAAACTCAACCACTAAAAAATGACACCATCAAGAGACGAGCGCTAAGGACGGTAGAAGTTACATTTCAACTCACTGTACCGGCACTTGGACCAAAGTCAGCACTCGCTCGGGTCGGCTGAAGCCTAAAGACAAATTAGACCACTTTACGAGGGGGGGGGGGGGTTGTTTGCTGTTTGGACGGGCTCAGTCGAGCCTTGCGGTAATTAGATAATCTGGGTGGAGTTATCGTCAGCTGCTATTTCCATGCTCTATTTCTAACTCACCCACGCTTAAAAGGATGTGTTCTCTCCGCCCTGCTCCCCCTCCCCCAAGGTTTGGTCTCAGTGTTTTCTCTCTGTGTATGTTTAAAAGGTTATAAGAGGGAGAGACGTCAATCGGGTTAGCACACCAGGCAATGAAAGAAACAAAGTTTGGGGAACCCTGAAACAAGAAAGAACGCAACAAGACAACGAACGTGTCGGCAAGAAGCCTTCATCGGTGAACAAACAACAGTGTTCTGTTTTTTTACTGCTGTTTGTTCGCTGGTGAAGGCTTCTTGCCGACACGTTCGTGGTTTTGTTGGGTTTTTATTTTTCAGGGTTTTCCCATACTTTGTTTCCCTTCATTTCCTTCTATGTTTCAACCACGTTGTGATATAACTCTGAATTGTACAAACGTATGGACTCCTAATAAATGCTCAAGTAAACACAGGGAAGATGTATAATTACATTCGACAACTAACAATCTCATATCTTTGCATAAGAATGAGCTCTGATTGGCACAGTTCCAGACAAGCTAGTTATCCCTAGATTGTGTACGAGAACGTCGAAGTATGGTTCCCCTCCTCTCCCTGGTGTTTGGCCTACTGGTCTGTGACCTGCGTAGGCATAGTTCTCATCTAAAGCCCCCTGGAAACTTTCCTCAATCAAAAGACATCGTTTTCTTTGTTGTTTTTTTTTTATTAAGGGCATCCTTTATTTAATTTTTTTCCTTCATTCTAAACGAGCTTTCTTGCAAATTAAATTGCCATTTCCTGGCATACAAATATTCAACCCTTAATGAAAACCTAGCTGTCCTAACAGGCACAGGAAATTCTGTGTTCATCTAAATGCCAGACTTGTCCGTAGGGAAAACAATTCTCAGTGGTTCCCGAAGGATGCGGAGCGGAACACCTAGTAACACTGCAGGAAAATGCTATAGGGTGTATCGTAAGATCTTGGAGAGAGAATGCGAAGGGGTGGTGTGAGAGGTTGGTGTGAGGGTTGTGAGAGGTTGGTGTGAGGATTGTGGGAGGTGGTGGTGTGAGGGCGTGGTGTGAGGGGGTGGTGTGAGGGGTGGTGTGAGGGGTTGGTGTGAGGGGGTGGTGTGAGGTGATAGTGTGAGAGGTTGGTGTGAGGGGGGTGTGAGGGGGGTGTGAGGGGGTGGGGTGAAGGGGTGGGGTGAAGGGGTGTTCTAAGGGGGTGGTGTGAGGGGATGATGTGAGGGGTGGTGTCAGGGGGTGGTGTCAGGGGTGGTGTCAGGGGGTGGTGTCAGGGGGTGGTGTCAGGGGGTAGTGTGAGAGGTTGGTGTGAAGGGGTGGTGTGAGGGGGTGGTGTGAAGGGGTGTTCTGAGAGGGTGGTGTGAGGGGTAGATTGAGGGGGTGGTGTGAGGGTTGGTTTGAAGGGGTTGTGTGAAGGGGTGATGTGAGTGGGTGATGTGAGGAGTGGTGTGAACGGGTGGTGTGAGCAGGTAGTTTGAGGGGGTGGTGTGAGGTGTTGGTGAGAGGGGGTGTTATGAGGGGGTGGTGTGAGGGGTGGTGTCAGGGGTGGTGTTAGGGGTGGTGTCAGGGGTGGTGTCAGGGGTGGTGTCAGGGGTGGTGTCAGGGGTGGTGTCAGGGGTTGGTCTGACGGGGTGGTGTCAGGGGTGGTTTGAGGGGGTGGTGAGAGGGGTGGTGTGAAGGGGCGCTGTCAGGGGTGGTGTGAGGGGGTGGTGTGAGGGGTAGTGTGATGGGTGGTGTGAGGGGTTCGCGTGAATTGGTGGTGTCAGGGGTGTTGTGAGGGGTGGTGTGAGGGGGTGGTGTGAGGGTTGTGTGAAGGGGTGGTGTGAAGGGGTGGTGTAAGGGTTGGTGTCATTGGTGGTATCAGGGGTTATGTGAAGGGGTGGTGTGAGGGGATAGAGTGAGGGAGTGGTGTGAGGGGTTGGTGTGAAGGGATGGTGTGAGGGGCTGGTGTGAATGGGTGGTGTGAGGGGGTGGTGGGAGTGTTGGAGTGAGGGGTGGTGTGAGGGGTTAAGGGAGTGGTGTGAGGGATTTATGTGAGGGGGTGGTGTTAGGGGTGGTGTGAGGGGGTAGAGAGAGATGGGGTAGAGTGAGGGGGTTGTTTGAGGGGGTGGTTTTAGGGGGTGGTGTTAGGGGGGTGGTGTGAGGGGGTGGTGTGAGGGGGTGGTGTGAAGGGTTTGTGTGGAGGGGTGGTGTGAAGAGGTGGTGTGAAGGGTTGGTGTGAAGGGGTTGTGTGAGGGAGTAGACTGAGGGGTATTGTGAGGGGGTGTGAGGGGGTGGTGTGTGGGGGTGTTGTGAGGGGTTGTTTGAAGGGGTGGTGTGAAGGGGTGGTGTGAAGGGGTAGTGTGAGGGGTTCGTGTGAAGGGGTGGTGACAGGGGGTTGTAAGAGAGTGTTGAGAGGCTCATGTTGTAAAAGTCACGTGTTAAGGTGTGTGGGGTGGTGTGGGGGTGGTGTGGGGGGTAGAGTGAAGGGGTTGGTGTCAGAGGGTGGTGTTAGGGGTTGTTGTGAGGGGGCTGTGCAAATATCAGACAATACAATTATTTCAAAATGACCATATATTAGTATCTACTAAACATGAATTATTTGACCACTAAGTAGTTTTACGTAAAAGAGAAAATATTTGGGCATCGCGCAGTAAACATCACGTGATAAACAATCACTCACACAGGAGTGTCAGCGCCGGACCCCAAACCTCTGGAGAATGGGGAAGGGGGAGGTGGAAAAATGTTTACAACTGAAAACGAAAATATATATTTTTTTGTTTTTTTTACCACTAACTAAATTGTCCTTTTATAATATTTTTGAAAAGAATAACAACTTTCACCTGGTAACTTTCACCGATTACAATTAGAGGGACTAAGGAAATATCGCTACGCTCGATATATATTCGATGATTCGTAAATTTAAGACTAATCTCTTTACACTTTACAGGCTTAGAGTATTCGATTATGACTATCGTTCTGTTTTGAAAATAGGCCGCTCCTCATTATTACCTACTTAAGGTATATATCGGTATTTTTATTTATTAATTTTTTGCAACCTCGTTTGTTTAATGATTTGTAATTACGCAGAATTAAACAACCTGTTGTTGTTGTAAAGCGTTTGTATTTCCTTTAAATGTCTGGCACCGTTACCCGAATAAAACAAATCAGAATTTTAAATTAAACTTAGCTTGAAAAATCCTTTTCCTCTCCCCACCCCCCAATGCCCCCCCACCGCCCCCCGCT
>CAXITT010000061.1:1649150-1827691 GCA_964033795.1 Lymnaea stagnalis
AAAACGTGACAAATGGGCGGACAAACGACTTCGCCCCCCCCCCCCCCCTTTGCCTCTGGCACTACCCACCCGAGCATCTGGAAACCCCCCCCCCCCACGCCGGAGTAAAGTCTGAAAGACCCCCTCTGTTAAGGCGCCATTTTGACCTGGTCAAGGTTTTTGTGGTGGCTTTTGAATAAAAGAGAGAAGGTATAAACATGGCCAAAATATGAGTTACGTGATGTATCTACAACAATGCAAAGCTCACGCGTTTTATCTTTTGATGATAACGTGACATGGTGACAGGGTGACATGGTGCCAGGGTGACATGGTGACAGGATGACATGGTGACAGGGTGACATGGTGATAGGGTGGCAGGGTGAATACTCACGTAGTCCCAAAAACCTGTGCACGTGCTTGATGGTTGTCAAGGGCAACGAGGCATAGTCCTCCAGCCTGACCACGTGAACCTGGGAACCGGGGAAGAGAGACAGCCACTCCTGGAGGTAAACATGATACAGTCCGATACGTAGTCTGACCTGTGGGTACAGCAATACAAGGATACACATACAACAATGGATATACATTCACCATTAGCCATACATACATCAATTGATTACCGATCGAGATATATATGTGTGTGTGGTTGTGTGTGTGTATATATATATATATTTATATACAAAGAAATAGATATATTCACAAGAAGAGATACCTGATACATACCCAAGTATATACGTCATAAAACATAAGCTGACAAACACCTTTCAAATAACAAAGCTCCTAATTGACTACATAAACAGGTGTTTATAACCAATTAGACGTACCACAAATGAAAATATCAATACAAAAAACAATAGCTTTCCAGCAAATAGCTCTCCGTGGCTTTAATGTAGTTTCTTGTAATCATTGCTATTACGCTAGCACCACCTTTGAGTAAAATCCACCTCTGTGCAAGAACTACCTCTGAGGCATGACCAAGACACGCCCTTGAGCCGCATGCAAGACCCACTTTTGATCTGTACGCAGGACCCACCTTTGAGCTGTACGCAGGACCCACCTTTGAGCTGGAAGCAACCGAAGAGTTGTATACGCAAGCTCTTAGTCCCGTGCTAGAGATGCAGCTGTTGAGCGTTTCTATAGCTTCTGTCACGGCCTTGGCGAAGTCTTCGGGTGATTTGGACGAACGGTGGAAATAAAGGAAATCTGAGTACAGCCTGTGGATGGAGATAACACCTAGTCGAAAATGGCCCGGGGGGGGGGGGTTGTTAGACATTTAGGTAATATAAACGACCGCTGTAGTGTTATTACTGTTTAATTACACTGGTGACTAGGTCATTAACCTGGGGAATATAGTCTTCGGGTGATTTGGACGAACGGTGGAAATAAAGGAAATCTGAGTACAGCCTGTGGATGGAGATAACACCTAGTCGAAAATGGCCCGGGGGGGGGGGTTGTTAGACATTTAGGTAATATAAACGACCGCTGTAGTGTTATTACTGTTTCATTACACTGGTGACTAGGTCATTACACTGAGGAATATGTCATTGCACTAAGGACCGGCTCATTACATTGGAGAGTATATCACTTCATTAAAAGTTATCAAGAGCTATGCTACATATCTTTACCTATGGTATCTAACGAAGTATGTTTGTTATACAATCTACCTCTCCGTTGGACTCCTCACTATAGCAATGATCTAACATAGTATGTTTGTTATACAATCTACCTCTCCGTTGGATTCCTCACTATAACAATGATCTTCGCCTGCGGCAGAATGGCATGAACATACTGAGCGTTGGTAAAGCGCGGCTCCAGTAGTCCACAGTTTTCTGAGCTCTTCCACCATTCATCATTAGACCACAGTGTTGAAACGCTAGCGTCACCTGGTTGGACATGCGAGACACGGACAAAAAATTAACCTTTTTTTCTATACAATGTAAACATGACACTTTATCGCTATTCAGTGTTAATATTATAGTTTTGTCTAGACAGGATGTAATTATTTTTATTTGTCCTTGTGATTGTGTGATTCGGGCCTAGACATCGTGTTTACCTCTAACCGTTAATGTATGTGATTGCTATTACTTATTGTAACGGACAATGGTTTCACAAGAAAACAGAGAGGTAGCATGAGTGAACAGTGAATGGTATTGACCATGTTTTTTTCACGAGGACAGTGTATTGTATTTTTGAGAACAAATGTGAGCTCCACGTTTTTGGAGAGTAAATTATGTTTTTGTCAGAGCGGTTGTTTTCCACGCTTTGCTGGTAATAAAGTATGAGTTGACTGGGATAGTGCGCGCAGAGCAGTAGAGAGAGTTAGAGCTGAGAACAGAAGAGTCAGAGTTAGAAGACAGTTGAGCTGAGTTATAGCAGTGTGAGGACGTGTCTTTCTGAGTGATGGAATATTATATATATATGTGAAATGATTACATTCATGCAAGGATTATTGTTAATATTATCAGTGTACAGTGTGATTCAATAAAGTACTGTAAGTTTAACCAGGATTCAGTATTATTTGCGTCCCTGGATAATAAGTGGAAGAACGAAGAATTCTTAGCCGGCATCCTGAATTATTAACATAAAACAAGTGACCATGCTACTGACATAACCCACTAAATTACAAATGATGTCAGAGTATGCGTTACACTTACTAGTAATCTTCCGGTAGTATTTTTTCTTCCGGACACCTTCACCCCCACTCTCTATGTGTACGGCAGCGCTGTCATAAAGGTCGATGTAGTCAGACAAAGGAATGGATTCTGTAGAGTTCAGGCACCAGCCTAGATAGAAGGTATGGCCAACATCATGACATCGGCCGAAATTAAGGCTTATATAGAGGGGCCTAAATGTATGATTGAAATTTAGGCTTATATAGAGGGCCTTAATTGGTGATTGAAATTAAGGTTTATATAGAGGGCCTAAATTCTTGACTGAAATTAAGGTTTATATAGAGGGCCTAAATTCTTGGCTGAAATTAAGGCTTATATGGAGGGCCTAAATTGTTGACTGAAATTAAGGCTTATATAGAGGGCCTAAATTGTTGATTGAAATTAAGGCTTATTTAGAGGGACTAAATTGGTGATTGAAATTAAGGCTTATATAGAGGGGCAAAATTTGTTGTTGAAATTAAGGCTTACATAGAAGGCCTAATTTGTGGTAGAAATTAAGGCTCATATAGAGGGCTTAAATTTGTGGTTGAAATTAAGGTTTGTATAGAAGGCCTAAATTGTTGATTGAAATTAAGGCTTATATAGAGGGGTTAAATTTGTTGTTGAAATTAAGGCTTACATAGAGGACCTAAATTTGTGGTTGAAATTAAGGCTTATATAGAGGGGTTAAATTTGTGGTTGAAATTAAGGCTTACACAGAAGGCCTAAATTTGTGGTTGAAATTAAGGCTTTAATAGAGGGCCTTAATTAGCTTTAAAAGGAAGGGGATTAATAGGAATACCTAACTATAACAGAGGATAAAAGTATCAAGTAGTGTTAAGTAGTGATCGAAGTTCATGAATTATTATTTCTAAGAAGTATGCATGTTTCAATCTACTTGATGCGTTTATCGACTGTTGAAAGTCCTCGTGTTTAAAGCATTCACTCGCTTGTTGAGAATATACCTGCCTCTGTCATTAGCACTGAACTCTTCATTTTTTTTTTCAATTAAAAAATATCTTGAATTTAAAGTCATTGGTGATAGAGACCGACCGAAAGTGATTTTCTGATTTCGGCCGAAGCCGAAAATAGGCCGAAAGTTTAATATGATTTTCGGCTGAAATCGAAAAAAAGCCCAAAGTTAAAAATGACTTTCAGCCGAAACCGAAGCCAAAACCGAAAATGAAATATTTAGATATTTTGAAATTCGTTCCCGCATACATTCTGCATACATGAAAATGATTGGGGAAAGTATAAATATTTACATTCTTTTTATTAAAAAATGAGATAATCGTGAATATTAATAAATAAACATCTAATATAATATCTTGTTGTTAAAGATCGTTTATTATGTTCTTAAAGATCGCTTAGTTTGTTGTTAAAGATCGTTCAGTTTTTTGTTCATGATCGCTTTATTTGTTCTGAAAGATCGGTTAGTTTGTTTATAAAGATTGCTTAGTTTGTTGTTAAAAATCGTTTATTTTGTTTTTTTAAGATCGCTTAGTTTGTTCTTAAAGATCGTTTAGTTTTTGTTTAAATATCTTTTAGTTTGTTATTAAAGATCATTTAGTTTGTTCAAAAGAGATCGCTAAGTTTTTTTTTAAAGATCGCTTAGTTTGTGTTAAAAGATCGTTCAGTTTGTTATTAATGATCATTGATTTTGTTCTTAAATATCGCTTAGTTGTTATTAAATATCATTCAGTTTGTTCTTAAAGATCATTTCGTTTGTTTTTATAGACCTTTTAGTTTGTTATTAAAAATCGTTTAGTTTGTTCTTAAAGTGTGCTTATTTTGTTGTTGAAGATCGCTTAGTTTTTTTATAATGATCGCTTAGTTTGTTCTTATAGATCATTGATTTTGTTCCTTAAGATCGATTAGTTTGTTCTTAAAGATCTTTTAGTTTGTTCCTAAAAGAACATTTAGTTTTCTGTTAAAGATCGCTTAGTTTATTATTATAAATTATTTAGTTTACTATTAAAGATCATTTTTTTTGTTCTTAAAAATCGCTTAGTTTGTTCTTTAAGATCATTTAGTTTTTTTTATTAAAGATCACTTAGATTGTTCTTAAAGATCGCTTAGTTTGTTTTAAAGATCGTTTAGTTTGTTCTTAAATGTCACTTAGTTTGTTGTTAAATATCGCTTTCGCTGAGTATGAGATGACCGAAAACTCAGGCACTTTCGGCCGGATGGCCGAAAATCAAAGTCAATTTCGGCCAAAACCGAAAAAAAACGAAAGTTAACTTTTCTTTTTCGTCCGAAACTGGAATTAAGCCGAAAGTTAACTTTCAGTTTCGGCCGAAACCAAAACTTGGCCGAAAGTTATAAAATGGCCACTTTCGGTGCCAAAACCGAAGCCGATATTCGGTCGGTCTCTAATTGTTGACCATAAAGTAATGTCATGGTCAGAACATGTCACAAACAGAACATGTCACAAACAGAATATGTCTCAAACCGAACATGTCACAAACGGAACATGACACAAACAGAACATGTCAAAAACAGAACATGTCACAAACAGAACATGATACTCTTAGAGTTTACTCCCAATAAAAAAGTAACATTTTCACGCGACGAGCAAAAAAGTCGTTACAAAGAGTGGAACATAGTGCCTGGTTGTTGACACATCCTACCAAGCAATGGATCAAGTCTGATAGTACCACCACTGTGGGGTAATTAGTTCTTGTTCATCCACTTAATTACCGTTTCCGTTGTAGTCCTAATGAGTGACTAACATTTCAATTCATTTCCATCGTACTTGTTTTTATCACGCGATGATGGACCGAGTTATTGAGAAGAGAAAATTAAATGATGCCATGGCTGACGACCAAACTAAGACTCGGGACCAGTATTCTGAAGCTACAGCAAGTAACGCGTCATATGAGTCGTCTGAAGCTACAGCTAGTAACATGTCATGTGAGTCGACTGAAGCTACAGCTAGTACCGCGCATGTGAGTCTAACGTGCCGAAAATTGACGTTGTGGATAGGAATATTTTTTTTTAAAGTTCAGCAGCGAAGTGAAAATTACTCATTACAGCGACAGTTATTATTAGATAGTACAGTGATTATTAGATAGCTAAGCTATTCACCCGTGCAGGAGACACAGGCCGCCCTTAAGCGCTCTGTGTTGTCTGCGGGGCTTAGTTGCCATAGGTTACATGGCAGCAGCTTAATTAAAGCGGCAGTTAACATCAAAACATCCAGACTTAACGCACAACAATGGGACGTACTTCGAGTGTGCACTTTACTAATGTCCCACCAAAAAAAACAAAAACCCAAAAAAAAACTACATTCTAGAAAAAATGTTCAAGATACGTGATAAAACTCAAGAAGCAAATTATGCTGTCACGGAGATCATTGCAAAGAAAATGAAATGACACACCCTCGCAGAAACCGTACTCCTACCTGGATGCCGAGAAATTGCGAGGATTACGTTTGTCTACGGTGCCGTATCTGACATCAAATCAGATTCCACTGTCAGACAATGCGATAAGCAAACGTATATCAGACGGTCAAGTTTTAGCGAAGCTGTGGCGTCATGCTGGGTCTTGAACTGAGATTTCATTTTTCATTGATCTACCTCTCCAGAGAGTTCGTTGATCTGCCTCTCCAGAGAGTTCGTTGAGCTACCTCTCCAGAGAGTTCGTTGATCTACCTCTCCAGAGAGTTCATTGATCTACCTCTCCAGAGAGTTCATTGATCTACCTCTCCAGAGAGTTCATTGATCTACCTCTCCAGAGAGTTCATTGATCTACCTCTTCAGAGAGTTCATTGATCTACCTCTCCAGAGAGTTCATTGATCTACCTCTCCAGAGATTTCATTGATCTACCTCTCCAGAGACTTCATTGATCTACCTCTCCAGAGATTTTATTACTCCATCTCTCCAACTAGGATATACAGTTTGGTCAATCATTATTACCTTCACTCGCCACGCGGTTTAATGGTATGCACACGCACATACTACTGACCATATCTGTTCTTGCCCCACCAGTGGGATTCCTTGGACGGCGGGGTCACGATGTCCGGATGTGTGATGATCCGTTCGTAAAAATCCGTGCTGCCACACTTGGGTTGACCGGCCAGTAGAAAGTAAGGCAGGCAGCGTAAACGATACTTGGGGCGGGTCCTCGACTTGGTCCAGTGGTCCCTCATTTTGGCGAAAGCCTTCTCGTAGGTCCATGAAGTCAAAGCAAATTTATTGGTCTTGTACAGGTCCTCGAGGGGCGTCCTGATCATTTCACGCCAACACGGGTTCTTAAATTCTGGTAAGAATTTAAACGGGGGCTGAAATAATAGATGAGTAAAATGGAAGAGATACAGTCAAAGGGAATAGGATTGCCATCTAGTATGGCCGACATTCTCTAGAGAAGTGTTTGATCACATCTCCTGATCTCCCATTTATGTTATGTCATTTACAGGAATAAGATACTACACACTGACAGAAGTTTTGACTGAGAAACATATGGCAAACATGACATTCACAAAGCTTTATTGTTGTTGGTTTTTTTTTAATAATTCAATTCATCAAAATTTGATTACAGCCATCTGTTCCAACATCTAGGGATATCGTTGTGTCCGCGCATTGTGGTCAGCCATTCCTTTTTTTTTTAAAATAATTACACACACCAGTATATATATTATAATATTAAAAGTCTTTTTGCGACGTTTTGTCAAAGTGACCTTAAACACTACCAGGGAGGCCTGAATACCACTAGTTACTTGTGTTTCAACACAGTCTATCTAGTGCAGCAGTTCTCAACCTGTGGGTCTGGACCCTTTTAGGGACGCCCAAGACCATCGGAAAAGACATATTTATAAAGTAGCAACGAAAATAATTTTATGGTTGGGGGGGGGGGGGAGTCACCAGAGCATGAGACACTGCATTAGGAAAGGTTAAGAGGCTACCTTTCTAGTGGCTACATAATGTTCTCTTCATATCTAATTGCTACACAACATTCTATTCAATTCCAGAGGGTACATAATTTTCTCTTTAAAGAAAGTGAGTACGTAGTATTATCTTTATTGATGGTGAGTACAAAATCTTCTCTCCATAACTAATTAATACAAAACATTGGCTTTGACGTCTAGGTGGTACACAACATTCCTTTTGACGTCTAGCTGGTACTAAAAAATCCTTTTGCCATCTAGTTTGTACACAGCATTCCCATGACGTCAAGTTGGTACACAACAATCTCTTGACTTCTGATTGTACACAACATTCCCTTTGACGTCTAGTAGGTACACAACATTCACTTGACGTCTAGTAGGTACACAACATTCCCTTGACGTCTACTTGGTACACAACATTCCATTTGACCTCCAGTTGGTACACACCATTTTATGCACGTCATTAACCGTGAATAAATTTTGTGTTAAATGTTGATAGAGTAGGGTTATTTTGTCTTAACCCAGAGTGTCTGCACTTTAATTGTTCATGAAAGCATACATTTATATTCTTTTTTTTCTTCTTTTTTTTCAGTTTTCCTGAACTAAAATATTGAGTCCTTAAATGAAATATGCTCAACAAGTTAAGCCAGTTCTAATCTTATCGGATTAATAGGTTCGCCCTCTTATAACAAATGATTTCATCGTTGGTTACTGAGCCGACCACAAGATCATGGGAACGCTACGCCAAAACGGAGAACATATGGGGCCAAGAAGCCATAATTATGTTATCCACAGAAGTATTTATCAACAGTTCGGTCAGAGCGGCAGCGCAGTCAGTAGATATTGCACCACCCTGAAAAATAAACTAGGGCCGCCCCCGCCCCCCCGGCCCGCTGGGAATGCTGTGACGATAGAATTATGTTATCCACAGAAGTATTTATCAACAGTTCGGTCAAGGCGGCAGCGCAGTCGGTAGATATTGCACCACCCTGAAAAATAAACTAGGGCCGCCCCCCCCCCCCGGCCCGCTGGGAATGCTGTGACGATAGTATGAAATCTCCACGGGGTGTTCCTATTATTAAAGTTACACAGCTTGGTGTCGGGGTCTTCGAGTGCAGAAAATCAACAACACACTCAATATTTTATTTCAGATGTCACTGTCTAGTCAAAAGCCTCTGAAGTTTGTTTTCAGGGTGTAGTAGTCCCAATCAGCATTATACAGTTTCTTTTTGTTGTCTTGATATTTTTTTTTTAACGTCAATGAAGGCTTGTAACCGTCAATGAAGGCTGCTTGTAAAATCAATGGAAGATTGTACCCGTCAATAAAGGCTTGTAATCGTCAATGAAGGCTTGTAACCATCAATGAAGGCTTGTAAAATCAATGGAGGATTGTAACCGTCAATAAAGGCTTGTAACCGTCACTGAAGGCTTGTAACCGTCAATAAAGGCTTATAACAGTCAATGAATGAAGGCTTGTAACCGTCACTGAAGGCTTGTAACCGTCAATGAAGGCTTGTAACCGTCAATGAAGGCTTGTATTCGACACGCTGGTAGTTCTGAGTTGCCTAATTTCAGCCACTTTCCGTATTTGATGGACTGGTGTTTTTAAGTGGCTCAACCTATCTGTTTCGCGGGAGCTATATACATTATAAGACCCATATGAAGTACTTGACCAATTAGGATTATTGTCATCCTTCCACAAAACGTGTATTTTCTCCTTACATTTCAACGTTCACACTTAAATTGTTACATATTATCTTAAATACTTACATTGTAGCTTAAATACTTGATTTTTAAAGTACACACTTACATTGTAACTTACATATTCACGTTGCAACTTACATTCTTACATTGTAACTTACATGCTTACATTGCAACTTACATACTTACATTGTAACTTACATATTCACGTTGCAACTTAAATACTTATATTTTAACTTACATACTTACCATCCTTAAGGTCTCTGAGATTAACAGCGATGGGTCGCACCTGACCGGAACGGCTGGAGGTAGCCGCCTGGCGGCGCACGACAGGTTTGCCACGGGGAGAGCGGGAATCTCCAAACCGTACAGGGATGCATTTTTGACAGCGCCGACGTCATTCACCTCTACAAGGGACTTACTCAAGTATCCATGACCATTCGACACCATGGAAGTGCTGCTAAAGTCTACGCTTCCTCTTAGAGCGCTTCCTAGTGAAGCACTCATCTGTCCTGAAAAGCCATTTGTGTAAGGCACAGACGCCTGTTTGTTGATCGTGAGAAGAAAGACGGAGACAAGAACGACAGCGATGACACTCACGATGCAGAAGCTGAGATGCAAGTGCCGGCTTACTTGAAACATTATGGGGAAGATTCGAACCCATTGTGGCTTGGAAGTCTTAGCGTGACCAAACGTCATGCTCAGCGACTGCTTGCATTTCTTATCCGAGTCCTTTGCGCTGTGCTACCAACATTCTCTAAAAGAAAAAAAAAATAAAGAGGAAATTTCTAATGAGTCATATGTTAAATTATTTTAAAATTTATAGACAACCTAGGGCAGTCTTCCTCATGCCGCGACCCTTTAATACAGTTCCTCGTGTTGTGGTTACCCCAAATCATAAAACTATTTTCGTTGCTACTTCATAAATATGTGTATTCCGGTGGTCTTGGGTGACCCCAGTGTAAAGATCGTTCGACCCCAAAAGGGGTGGCGATCCACAGGTTGAAAACCGCTGACCTAGAGGGTAATTTGTTCATTTCTGTTCAATTTATTACTTACATGAGGCACTTAGAATTCGTGTAATTTATAGTCTCAAACGTTTAATTTTATCGCCGTAACTATTTCGACTTTTTTATACAGGACCCATATTAATATCCACCGATTATATTAAGGGTAAACCAGCTTGTAAGTAGATATCCATAACTGCAACAAAGACATGCATAACAAGTACATGCAGCTATCCATGAGTGTACCCAGACAGCTGTATCACTGTACTACAGAGTATCCATGATTGTACCCAGACAGCTGCACCACTGTACTACAGAGTATCCATGATTGTACCCAGACAGCTGCACCACTGTACTACAGAGTATCAATGATTGTACCCAAACAGCTGCACCACTGTAATACAGAGTATCAATGATTGTACCCAGACAGCTGCACCACTGCATTACAGATAATCCATGATCGTACACAGACAGCTGCGCCACTGTACCAAAGAGCGTCCATGATTGTACCCTGACAGCTGCACCACTGTACTACAGAGTATCCATGACAGTACCCGTACAGTTGCACCACGCATTCAGAAATGCACTTGAACTTATCACAACAGACCCAGTTGTTAGCATGGTAAACAGAGCCGCGCATTCCTGCCCTCACTGTAACAGGCAAGCTGCCCAACCACGAGCAGACATTTAACATAAGTCTGTGCACATATTCGCACGTAACCGGAGGGGGAGGGGGGTCTATAGTTCTACTGCGTGACATTTAAAGGGGTGGGTCGGCTGATCCCTGTCTTCCTGGCGGTAGGATTATTCCCTATATCCATAATATTTTATTTGATCTTGATCGCACCGGCGGTCGATTATCGATACTTTGTACATGAACAGGTGGCACGTTTTAGTCATCGGATAATGACAGGTTGTTATTGTGCCACATGCCACAGTCTCTGTAAACCCATTACGTTGTCTACTGCTGCCAAACTCCCTGCTGAGACGACCCAAATGAAAACAATCGTGGTAGATGACAGTGGTAGAAGACAGTGGTAGAAGACAGTGGTAGAAGACAGTGGTAGAAGACAGTGGTAAAAGACAGTGGTAGAAGATAGTGGTAGAAGACAGTAGTAGAAGACAGTGGTAGAAGACAGTGGTAGAAGATAGAGGTAGAAGACAGTGGTAGAAGACAGTGGTAGAAGACAGTGGTAGAAGACAGTGGTAGAAGACAGTGGTAGAAGACAGTGGTAGAAGACAGTGGTAGAAGACAGTGGTAGAAGACAGTGGTAGAAGACAGTGGTAGAAGATAGTAGTAGACGATAGTGGTAGAATATATATTACTGTGACAGTAGGCTATTTTATGAAAGTTTGAGCTCGCTACAATTATTTTTGTAGCATTTTATTACTGTGAAAATGATGGTATCAAAATTGTGCTTTTTCATGTTTTTAAAGTTATATCAAAACTACAATTTTATTTTTAAAATGGTATTTTAAGCTATCACAACAACGTGTGTGTGCATTATCCGTAAATCATCCACATGAATGTAGGGGAAATATATAAGGAGCAATCGAAGACACAACTGTCACACATGTAGCACATGTCACACATGTCACAATTGTCACAACTGTCATAACTGTCAAAAACTGTCACAACTGTCATAACTGTTACAACTGTCATAGCTGTCACAAATGTCACAACTACAACAACTTTCACAATTGTCATAACTGTCACACCTGCCACAACCGTCACAACTGTCACAACTGTCGTTACTGTCACAACTGCCACAACTGTCACAACTGCCACAACTGCCACAAATGTCACAACTACCACAACTGTCACAACTGCCATAACTGTCAAAAATGTTCGCAACTGTCACAACTACCACAATTGTCACAACTGTCAAAACTGCCACAAATATCCCAAGCCACTGCCATTTAATGTCCAGCTGCAAACGTAAAAACTCATGGAGATTACGTTATCCATCTACATGGTCCCCAGACTATAAAATTTTCACAAACTCTCAATCTTACAATGCATCAATCTTACAAAGTCCAAAATTTACAAAGTCTCAATCTTACAAATCCTCAATCTTAAAAAGTCTCAATCCTACAAAGTCTTAACCTTAAAGAGTCTCAATCTTCAAAAGTCTTAATCTTTAAAAGTTTCAATCTTACAAGGTCTTAATCTTACTTAGTCTCAATCTTACAAAGTCTCAATCTTACTAAGTCGCGCATTATACCTCACCTGTTATACAAGACTCAAATTGTGATCATCAAATGTTTATTTTGTACTGCAAATGTCTGTCGTCTTTTATCTGTACCATTGCCTTTTGAACATCTGAGCAAATAATGAACATCCGGGTTTATTAAGTGCAGTGACCTTTGTCTATTTGAATACAGTACTTGAAAGGTCAGACATACAATAAAGGACGAATAAAGAGATGAAGACACACACACACACACCTCAGATAGTGAGGAACAGTACGTCTCTTCTTTTCAAACTTTATGAAACAAACATTTACAAAAATGCATAATTAAATAACCAAGGGACGTAAGCTCAGTCGTGCACTCATCGACCTACCCATCCCTTCCCCCCACACACCCACACACTAATTTGTACACGTGCGTACATAGATATTAATGCTGTTGGCTTGTGTGTTTCCCTCTCATTTCCTGGCCTGCCCTTGCATAACCCGTACTTGGGGCAATCCCAGGTAAATTTGCAGCCATCAGAATACATGCCACTCTATATGATCAGCGCCATGTTTCTCGCTATTTTTAACTTTCTCGGACAGCGACCAAAAAAACAACAAAAAAAAGCGGAAACGAGTAATCATCTGCAGTGACTCTCAAAATGCAAGCGTTGGTAACATCCAAGCACTCGATAAAAGAAGGAGCAGCGAACCATAGCTTCATGAAATGACTCTATTTGTATATAGATAACGTTATTCGTGTATCTATACCACAATTGGTATATCTATAACATAATTCGTATATCTATGACCTAATTCGTATATATATATTTACCCCAATTCGTACATCTATACCACAATTGGTATATCTATACAGCAATTCGTACATCTATATCACAAATCTTAAATTTATAACACTATTCGTACATCTGTAACGCATTTCGTACATCTACAACGCTATTCGTCAGCTCCAGAAACTTCATGTTCCCACTCTCCCAGCTGGAATAATTTTCGATTACTTCTTTTTTTTAAACCTACAGACAAAAAAAAAAAACTCTTGAGAAAAAAGATTTAGCTAAAAGGTTTTGCGTCAACAAAAAAATGTTCCGTCTTTTACCTTTTTTTTTTTATTTATTCCCACTCTCCCAGCTGGAATAATTTTCGATTACTTCTTTTTTTTAAACCTACAGAAAAAAAAAAAAAACTCTTGAGAAAAAAGATTTAGCTAAAAGGTTTTGCGTCAACAAAAAAATGTTCCGTCTTTTACCTTTTTTTTTTTAATTATCCTCTCCCTCTACCCCCAGCACCTCATCGCCTCGCACTACAACAACACGGTCTTCACAACTCAGGCGTAACTTGTTAGTTTTGCACACGGCCCTGGGAGCCGAGCACAACATGGCGATAACAGCTGCTCGTCTGTAACATGAGCAGTCAGAACATCTTCAAGCGGCGCATCTTCTTCTTCTTTAAACTGTCAGAAGGGGTTATGAAAGCCACCAAACGTATTTTGGGAAGGGTGAGTTATGCAGAGTCACCAGCAGAGTCACCAGCAGAGTCATCAGCAGAGTCATCAGCAGAGTCATCAGCAGAGTCATCAGCAGAGTCATCAGCAGAGTCATCAGCAGAGTCACCAGCAGAGTCACCAGCAGAGTCACCAGCAGAGTCATCAGCAGAGTCATCAGCAGAGTCATCAGCAGAGTCATCAGCAGAGTCATCAGCAGAGTCACCAGCAGAGTCACCAGCAGAGTCACCAGCAGAGTCACCAGCAGAGTCACCAGCAGAGTCACCAGCAGAGTCACCAGCAGAGTCACCAGCAGAGTCACCAGCAGAGTCACCAGCAGAGTCATCAGAAGAGTCATCAGCAGTGTCATCAGCAGAGTCATCAGCAGAGTCATCAGCAGAGCTAAATTTCCAATCAAATTATTTTGCCACATTAAACCCATCACCACATCGTCTTTTTGTTTTTGAAACTAATGAGTATTTTTTTCGAATTGTTTTTGTATCGAGCATTAAGCCAAAGCAGATAAGTTAAAATATCAAACATCGGTAAACTAAGCGAGGTAGTTGCTGCTTTCATCGAAAGCGCGTATGGCAGTACCACGTTAGGCAGTGCCACGTTAGGCAGTGCCGCGTTAGGCAGTGCCACGTTAGGCAGTACCACGGTAGTTAGTACCACGTTAGGCACTACCATAGTTGGAGAGTACCCCGTTAGATTGTTCCACGTTAGAAGTACCACGTTAGGCAGTACCACGTTAGGCAGTACCACGTTAGGCAGTACCCCGTTAGGCAGTATCACGTTCGACAGTGCCACGTTAGGCACTACCTCGTTGGATAGTACCACGTTAGACAGTACCACGTTAGGTAGTACCACGTTAGACAGTACCATGTAAGGAAGTAACGCATTAGACAGTAACGCATTAGACAGTTCAACGGCAAACAGTACCCCGTTAGACAGTACCAATTATAGGTAGTACAATGTTAGACAGTACCGAGTTAGACACCTAGACAGTACCATGTTAGGCAGTAGCACGTTAGGCAGTTCCCCGTTATACTGTACAACGTTAGGCAATACCACGTTAGATAGTAACGCTTTAGGTAGTACAATGTTAGACAGTACCACGTTAGGAATTACCACGTTGGGTAGTAACGCTTTAGGTAGTACCATGTTAGACAGTACCACGTTAGGAATTACCACGTTGGGTAGTAACGCTTTAGGTAGTACCATGTTAGACAGTACCACGTTAGGAATTACCACGTTGGGTAGAGCCCCGTTGGGCAGAACCACGTTAGATAGGCGAAGATTGAAAGAACAGATGAGAGGCAGTAATGCAGAAAGCCACAAATTGAAGGGACACATTTTTCGAGAAATTCATCAAACATGTTTACTTTTCACACAGATCAGGCACATTTTGTTGGGGTAACATTCGTTGTTGTTTTTGCATGTCTTTTGTCAAAGTTTTGTGTTACGGCATAAAAAAGGGGAATCAACAATGATAAATTAGTACTGTTGCCCCCTTCTGTAACAAAGTCACATCAATTAAATTGCACAAGTTTAGAACCATTGCGGCTGGCGAGCATCAGCTATTGAAATCTGGGAACTTAATCATATGATCATGGTTCTCATTTTGGCACTTGAAAAATTAAACCTGGTTTTAATTTAGATTACCGCCCCTTTAAAACTCCCCCCCCCCCCGAGTCTCACCTGGAGTACTCATGCACCGTGTTTTTCATTCCATTTTAAAATAAGTTGAGATTCCTTTATCGCACTCAAAAAAAAAATTAATGTTTTGTGACCTCATCCTACATATTTAATACCAGGATATTTAATAACTGAAGTGTCTGTTAATCTTGATAAGATAGATCAGGTCAAGTGATTCCAATTAATTGGTGCTTTTTTAATGTAGTAGTTCGGCTGTCATCTAAATGTGTTTGATGTATGTTTTAGCTTGGTTGATGGTGTGTAATAACTTTTTTTTTTTTTTTGCGTAGAATACAACTTAGTTAAGACTATCAACAGCTCAACAGTTGATGACAACGAAATGATGCATTACAGTGTTATCTCTTTAAACCAGTGTCTTAATTTACATATACTTCATGCTGATGGNTCATTTTGGCCCTTGAAAAATTCAACCTAGTTTTAATTTAGATTACCGCCCCTTTAAAACTCCCCCCCCCCCCGAGTCTCACCTGGAGTACCCATGCACCGTGTTTTTCATTCCATTTTAAAATAAGTTGAGATTCCTTTATCGCACTCAAAAAAAAAATTAATGTTTTGTGACCTCATCCTACATATTTAATACCAGGATATTTAATAACTGAAGTGTCTGTTAATCTTGATAAGATAGATCAGGTCAAGTGATTCCAATTAATTGGTGCTTTTTTAATGTAGTAGTTCGGCTGTCATCTAAATGTGTTTGATGTATGTTTTAGCTTGGTTGATGGTGTGTAATAACTTTTTTTTTTTTTTTGCGTAGAATACAACTTAGTTAAGACTATCAACAGCTCAACAGTTGATGACAACGAAATGATGCATTACAGTGTTATCTCTTTAAACCAGTGTCTTAATTTACATATACTTCATGCTGATGGTTGGTTCTTTGTGGACATATATGAACAAAAGTTAGATCTACGTGATCACATAAGCGTATATTGCTACCTAATGAACGTTTTGGCTACCCAAAGGCAAATGTGTGAGACTGTTTGGCTACCTAGAGGCAATGTATGAGGCGGTTTGGCTATCCACAGACAAGTGTGTGAGACGGTTTGGCTACCCAAAGACAAGTGTGTGAGACGGTTTGGCTACCCAAAGACAAGTGTGTGAGACGGTTTGGCTACCCAAAGACAAGTGTGTGAGACGGTTTGGCTACCCAAAGAGGCAATGTATGAGGCGGTTTGGCTATCCACAGACAAGTGTGTGAGACGGTTTGGCTACCCAAAGACAAGTGTGTGAGACGGTTTGGCTACCCAGAGACAAGTGTGTGAGACGGTTTGGCTACCCAGAGACAAGTGTGTGAGACGGTTTGGCTAGCCAAAGACAAGTGTGTGAGACGGTTTGGCTACCCAGAGACAAGTGTGTGAGACGGTTTGGCTACCCAGAGAGAAGTGTGTGAGTCGGTTTGGCTACCCAAAGACAAGTGTATGAGACGGTTTGGCTACCCAAAGACAAGTGTGTGAGGCGGTTTGGCTACCCAGAGACAAGTGTATGAGACGGTTTGGCTACCCAACGTTAAGTGTATGAGACGGTTTGGCTACCCAGAGACAAGTGTATGAGACGGTTTGGCTACCCAGAGACAAGTGTGTGAGACGGTTTGGCTACCCAAAGACAAGTGTGTGAGACGGGTTGGCTACCCAAAGACAAGTGTGTGAGATGGTTTGGCTACCCAAAGACAAGTGTGTGAGACGGTTTGGCTACCCAAAGACAAGCGTGTGAGACGGTTTGGCTACCCATAGACAAGTGACTGAGACGGTTTTGCTACCAAAAGACAAGTGTGTGAGACGGTTTGGCTAACCAAAGACAAGTGTATGAGACGGTTTGGCTACCCAGATACAAGTGTATGAGACGGTTTGGCTACCCAACATTAAGTGTATGAGACGGTTTGGCTACCCAGAGACAAGTGTATGAGACGCTTTTACAAGCCATTTGACACAGATGAGTATTTTAATCCCAATCAGGAGTAGAGGGTGGACCGTGAGATACATAGTTCAACTCTGAAATGATATCATTGTTTGGAGCAAAATATAAAGAAACCACACGAACAGAACTAGTTATATAAAGAAATCACCTGAAGAAAACTTGTTATATAAACAAATTACACGAAGAGAAGCTGTTATATAAACAAATTACACGAAGTGAAGCTGTTATATAAACAAATTACACGAAGAGAAGCTGTTATATAAACAAATTACACGAAGAGAAGCTGTTATATAAAGAAATTACACGAAGAGAAGCTGTTATATAAACAAATTACACGAAGAGAAGCTGTTATATAAACAAATTACACGACGTGAAGCTGTTATATAAAGAAATTTCACGAAGAGAAGCTGTTATATAAACAAATTACACGAAGTGAAGCTGTTATATAAAGAAATTACACGAAGAGAAGCTGTTATATAAAGAAATTACACGAAGAGAAGCTGTTATATAAAGAAATTACACGAAGAGAAGCTGTTATATAAAGAAATTACACGAAGAGAAGCTGTTATATAAAGAAAGTACATTAGAAAACTGATTATATAATAAAAATCCCCTCCCGCTTCCCTAGACTATGTAGAAAAGTGTTTCAAATCTACTCCTAACGTTTCTCAACATCGTATAGAGTGAACGTAGTTTCACTGCGGTCGTTATATCTGTAAAGTAGTAATGATTCAAGAGCCACGCTCATGCCTTCAAACAAGACTTTTTTTAAAAAAAAACTGTCTTAACTTCACCCATCCCAGCCATCCCATTAAGCCGTAAAGCTTTCAAGTAATGTAATATAAAACTCTTGCGACCCGATTGTATGAACAAAAGTCTATTCTCACCGGATTTAAGTTAGTCACTTTATTCACTGTTGGATTTTTATTTATTTTTTATCATTCTTTGATTTTTTTTTTTTAAAGTTCCATGATATCTTATATTTGGCTACGCTTTATTGTGTTATTATCTCCCTCGGAGTTGGTAGCATGGCTGATTGCCATGACGCTGCAACGAAGAAGCGTAATGGACGTTCGGTGTGAAGGATGAGCTCGTCGAGTCGTTGGGGGGCTTTGGAATAATAAAGTTTTGAGACGCACTGAGTTTAAAACCAAAAAAAAAAGACCGTCAGTTGGCCGGTGGTTGCTCTGACTGCTCGTTCAGCCGTCTGATCTTTAGTTCACAAGATTGGTCTCCCCTGGAAATAGTTCCCTGGCGTTCATTTATCTCAATCAATATTGCAATTATCTGTCTTTTATATCCATGTATTTTCATTTTTCTAAATTCTAAACACGTCAAGTAAGTTCCTTGATTCTATTCAGAAATGCGCCTCCTCGGCTAACGGTGTTTTATCCTCCTGGTGTAAAGCAGTACGTTAATGGGGAGATAATTGGTTGTAATCTTTTAATGGAATGTTCAGGGTAATATCCATCCCATGGAAACACAATAATCCTTTATATTCAACCTAACAGGTGACGTCTGGGAATTTTAATCAATATTCTAATAGTGTGATTGAACAGTCTGAGGAACCCTGTACTTGACAACTAGTGGGATTTACACGTTTGAGGACCTCTGTGCGAGGCAACTAGGCAACTAATGGGATTGAAAAATGGGAGGGCCCTTATGGGGGTAGTTTAACTTTGTCTCATTGGAAGGCAGGAGCTTCCATAATTCGGAATGTCATCATTTAGGAATCCTGCACTTCACTTTGTTTTTAAAAAAAAACCTCTTAGAAAGTATATTACCGTCTGCAAGCGGATCAATGGCACCATGAAGAAATGAGAAGTAAAAGAAAGTAGTTATGGTCAGAAGAAAATGTAATATTTTTTTTAATGTGCTAAATAATGATCCTACTCACTGAAAGCTTAGAAATAAGCTGGGTTGGGGGGGGGGGGCGTGAGCATTTTCTGTAAACTGCAACGAGGATGTATTTCGGGTATAGAATACAATGTTTTAGACTTTAGATAACGTATATTCCATAATAAATATTGCAGCAGGGTCACTGGAACTGTGTGTCAGTAGAAATACAGGTACTATATGTCAGTAGGGACACTGTCACTGTGTGTTAGTAGGGACACTGTCACTGTGTGTTAGTAGGGACACTGTCACTGTGTGTTAGTAGGGACACTATCACTGTGTGTTAGTAGGGACACTGGCACTTTATGTTAGTAGGGACACTGTCACTGTGTGTTAGTAGGGACACTGTCACTGTGTGTTAGTAGGGACACTGTCACTGTGTGTTAGTAGGGACACTGGCACTTTATGTTAGTAGGGACACTGTCACTGTGTGTTAGTAGGGACACTGTCACTGTGTGTTAGTAGGGACACTGGCACTTTATGTTAGTATGGACACTGGCACTTTATGTTAGTAGGGACACTGTCGCTGTGTGTTAGTAGGGACACTGGCACTTTATGTTAGTAGGGACACTGTCACTGTGTGTTAGCGTATAACAGTGGTCGGAAAATCGCGGCTTGCGGGCCGCATGCGGCTCTTTAGCGACCTGATTGCTGCCCAACCAGTCGGTCACAAATCGGTTTTGACTCCGAAAAACATGGTTCTTGACAGGTTCTTGAAAATAAATATGGCTCTCAACAATTTTTTAATCGTCCTCCTGCTGATGTTTGGCTCTTTTGACTAATGAGTTTGCCGACCACTGGTATATAACATAAAAAGTTTTTTAATGCTGGAGATCTCTTTTTACAAGATTTGATCCTACTTATCAAAGGTTTCTATAGCCTATCGGTGGTAGTTGTTTTTTTTTTCTTTTATTTCAGCAAATCAACAATTTGTCACAAATTTTAGCAATAGCCAGGACCTGTAAAACCTGGTTGTAAATTGAGCTTAATTATTAAGCTCCGTTGTTCCAGAGCACATGTTCTTACGAGTTTTCAAGTCACGACCATATTTATATATAAGCAAAGGGACTCTTAAAGCAATAAATTGAAAAAAAGGAGTTTTAAATATAGGGTAAATGCTTGGAAATGGGAACATAACTTGATTTTCCAGTATGCTATTTGACATATTTGATGACATAGTTGAAACCAGGTGCATCATTTCAGGTTTTTTCAGAAAAGTGGAGGTTGGGGGGGGTGGAATTTGGTCGACTTGTTAAGTTGTGCAAATGCCCCACCCTGCCCTACCCAAATGACGTCCTTATTGATAATATATCTGATGACATAGTTTATGACATAGTTGATGAACAAGTTGATGACATATTTGATGACTTTGCTGATGACATATTAGATGACAAAGTCGATGCCATGGTTGAAATTGTAACTCAAACTCTATGACAATAATTTACCAGGAAGAATTGAAAAATCGTTTTTTCTCTGACTATATTGTTTCAGACAGCAACCCTAAAGAAAACACTTTCTCAGCCCCATTTGAGGTCAGGTCCCCTGTGCTAGGAACCTGTTCTGGGAACCTGTGCTGGGAACCTGTGCTCTAGTCATTTAATTATACCATGCTGTTCCTGTGTCAAACTACTGTATATCGTGCACATTTTACTTCCAAAATAAACCCAGTAAGACATGTACATAAATGGATACATTCGTTAATTTTTATTGTTGTGTTTTTTATTAATTTAAACAAACAACCACAACAACAAAACATGTGTTACAAGTTGCTAGGAACACAAGCTTCCAAACAGTTCATGGCGGATTTGAATAAGAAATTACGACCTGGTAAGGGGTCGTTCGCAAATTGCATCACGCAAAAAAATGACCTATTCAGTGTCACAAATTCTTCTCCCCCCCCCCCCCACACACTTTTTAGTGTCACTTCACACCTAAAAATATAGGATTTGAATAAAAAATTACGACCTGGTAAGGGGTCGTTCGCAAATTGCATCACCCAAAAAAATGACCTTTTCAGTTTCCCAAATTCTTCCCCCCCCCCCCCCACACACTTTTTAGTGTCACTTCACACCTAAAAATATTCAAAAGCATGCATAAAATTTTTATAACTCAACAAAGATTTGATTTTATTCTTTAAAATTTTACCATAATGGGTTAAGACAGAGGTTCTCAACATTTCTGATGCCGCGACCCTTTATTACAGTTCCTTATGTTGTGGCGACCCCCAACTAAAAAATTACTTTCGTTGATACTTTATGACTGTGGAGTGTATGTGTTTTCCGATGGTCTTAGGCGACCCCTGTGAAAGCGTCGTGCGACCCCCAAAGGGGTCGCGACCCACAGGTTGAGAACCGCTGGGTTAAGATGTAGTATTATTAGAAAACTGTGACGTAAAATGCAAAACAACGAAGTCTTCCCCGAGCCGAATGTAAAATGGCGACAACAGTTTTTGCGTCATTTTTCGATTGGCGCAGAAGGTGTGCGCAACTGAGTTTCACAGTACTTATAATACCTGAGACAATTATGACCTCAAATTTATGTTTTTCAAATTAATTGAATAAAGCTTGTTCAAAATTAGAAAATTTTAGATTTTAAAAAAAAATACTTAAAAATTGTGACGTCCTAAATGTTTGACCCCCCCCCCCCCCCCCCCCCACACACACAAAAATAAAAAAATTTAAAATTTAAAAAAAAATACTTAAAAATTTTGGCCCCCTAAATGTTTGCCCCCCCCCCCCCCCGGTCACAAAGTTACAAATTCTAGACCCCTCCCCCTGAGCGTGACGCAATTTGCAAACGACCCTTAAGAGCACAAAACACATAGGAATTGTCAAGTTGTGTTGGCTTTTTTTTTAACAGTCGCTTCAATCTGATTTTGCTATTTTAACACAAACATCTTATCAGGTAGTTTATTCATGACTCGGGCTAAGTACGGGGAATTGAAGCGCCTAGTAATAGGCGACCAACCTCTAAAGCAACCTTATAATATCTTTTCACTCGTTGATAGACATTACGACTAAGCAATTATATTTTTTAAACACTTGTATAATTTAGTTTATGATACATTTTTTATTAATAAATTAATGTTATCCCGGGAGGAATTACTTCGAACACGCTCTCCTGGGGTGAGCGAAAAACCCGGGAAATGAGACATCTTGGTGGTCAGGCTGTTGTGACGTAAGCAATCACTAAGAAGGGACCGTCCTAAATTACACCCGCCGAAGTCTACCACTATATCAAACTCGAAGATGTAAAAGACTTTACAATTGGTAGTTAGATTATTCTTTTTTTAAAAAAAAGGAAATATGTGATTTAACGTTTCCCGAAAACACAGCACAGTGGCGTTGGAAATGGTGGGAACGGTAAGTTACAATCACACATGACACGGGTCACCGGTAGGTTACAATCACAAATGACACGGGTCACAGTAAGTTACAATCACACATGAAGTGGGTCACGGTAAGTTACAATCACAAATGACACGGGTCACAGTAAGTTACAATCACACATGACACTGGTCACAGTAAGTTACAATCACACATGACACGGGTCACATTAAGTTACAATCACAAATGATACTGGTCACAGTAAGTTACAATCACAAATGACACGGGTCACATTACGTTACAATCACACATGGCGTGGGTCACGGTAAGTTACAATCACACATGACACGGGTCACATTAAGTTACAATCACAAATGACACGGGTTACAGTAAGTTACAATCACAAATGACACGGGTCACAGTAAGTTACAATCACGCATGACACGGGCCACGGTAAGTTACAATCACACATGACACGGGCCACGGTAAGTTACAATCACACATGACACGGGCCACGGTAAGTTACAATCACACATGACACGGGCACGGTAAGTTACAATCACACATGACACGGGCACGGTAAGTTACAATCACACATGACACGGGTCACATTAAGTTACAATCACACATGACACGGGCACGGTAAGTTACAATCACACATGACACGGGCACGGTAAGTTACAATCACACATGACACGGGCACGGTAAGTTACAATCACACATGACACGGGCACGGTAAGTTACAATCACAAATGACACGGGTCACAGTAAGTTACAATCACACATGACACGGGCACGGTAAGTTACAATCACAAATGACACGGGCACGTTAAGTTACAATCACAAATGACACGGGTCACATTAAGTTACAATCACAAATGACACGGGTCACAGTAAGTTACAATCACACATGACACGGGCCACTTTAAGTTACAATCACACATGACACGGGCACGGTAAGTTACAATCACACATGACACGGGCACGGTAAGTTACAATCACACATGTACTCCTACTTAAAAGGTTGTTTTTTTTTATTCCCCTTAGCTGGGACCATTTCTATTGTAAAAAATATAATAATTGAAAAATTGAATTGTATTTAGATCTAGAGAATCTTCGTGTTTAAGTGATTTTATTGAAAACTAGATACTTTGTAATTATTTTTTTTTAAGTTGGAATAATTTAACTTAAATTATAGGACCTAAGTTCTGTATTGTGATTATTAATTTCCCAAAAACATTAATAAAAGCTTATGACATCTAAATTGTGAAATAATAAATCATAAACAAACAAAAAAGTATATAATTAAGTTGAATTTTTATTTAAGTAATAAGATTAAAAATCAGATTCTAAATTTTTATTCTACTTACTTTTTTTTTAGATTTTTAAAAATGAATATATTATATGAATAATAAATTAAGTCATGCATGTCTTATTCAAGTTTTTATTTATAGAATGTAATACTATTATAAGGCAAAATTAAAAATTATAATTGACTTAAAAACATTTTCTACTTTCTTTACGCCTTTTTCAGCAATATTTTTATTTTAAATGTGAATGCTTTATTTGCCTTATATAAGTATTTTTATGGACTTAATTAACTAAATGGTGTAAACAAATGTATGCTAGTTATTATAACTTAACACATACATTTCATTGACTGAAACTGCATATGTTTGTTTTAATTTCGATCATTACAATGAATGGTAATCTCATCTTCCTGTCATATATATATATATATATATATATATATATATATATATATATATATATATATATATATTACAGGATGGTGAAATTAACATTGTAATAATAGTTTACATTAAGAATTGTTCACCTATATAGTCGGATGCAACGGCCCATAAGATGATAAATATGTGCTAACAAAGTGTTAAAAGTGCTCGTGCACTATTTGCTGTTAATAAAACTTACATGGAAAGATGGATGTATTCCGATGAATGAAGGCTCAGAGCGTTTCACTGTATCTGTGGTATCTTGAGGGAGACGTGTGCACCCGGTGAGCGTTCAACGCGGCTCCTGCTATTTCAATTATTTCTGCACAGCTTCCCGCACGGTGCCAAGGCTTACGGGAAAGTATGGGAGCTCACTTGTGTCTTGTACGCTGATTCTTTTAACACGGGCACAAACTTTATTTTCTTTTAACTGTGCACATGCGCTGTGTTAATCGCATCCTGAACTTGACAAATAGATTATCGTACACGTGGCGACTAGATTGAATATAAACGTGTTTAATAGATGAACATACACTAAATCAATAGATCAAATAGATCTTAAGTCACAAAGATTTATATATATATATATATATATATATATATATAATGTCATAACGCCCACTTCAGTGTATTCACCGATACGTAGATTTGTTACCTCCCTTTTATTTTATCCAATTTGTGCCCATAATAAATGGCATTTACTTTTTTGGCAGGGCTCATGTCCAGGGGGAAAAAAAATAGTAGAAACTCCCCCAAGATCCCCCACCCGCAACCACCACCCTACCCCCAAAAAATATGCATTTATTTCTTAGCAAATACAGAGCAGCATGTATTATAATTATGACGAGATTAATTAGACACAAACAATTTGTGTGAATAATAATTCGGAGCCTTTGTTTTCGTTAGGGACTTGTGCACAATCGTTATTCTTTTCTTTACTTTCATGTTTTGGTAGGGTAGATATATATATATATATATATATAATGTACATTTTTATGCGTATTCTGTGTAACCAGTATAACAGCTTCGCCTATATTATTATTTTTTTTTTTAATGTTAGTATCTCATTAATCTTCTCGAAAGCTTGATCTCGGTCCAACACTCTTGTTGTTGTTATCATAATGAGTCGGACCACAAATGTATTCAACGAATAACAAAAGACGTGGATCAAAAGAATGAGTTGAGCCTATTTCCTGTGCTAATACAGTGGCACCACACCAGGTGATTATCTTCCCATCTAATGCCTGCCACAAATCTCGCATACCTCAAGGGACTTCCTGCGATACTTCTAAAGGGAACGGCGTTCCTGTTGTGGAAGAAATACAGAGATTCCGCCCCCAAGCCTTCCTTAAGAACTCAGTCCCTGTGTGTTTGTCTCAGTTAAACACAAAAGTACTGTCCAACTACTCATATGTGTGTTTTCAACTAACCACGAATTTCATTTAAAATGTCAATCAATTCCAAAATCAAATAGTTCAGTTTTGGTGTGTTGTTTTCTTAGTTTCTATGCACACAAATTTCATTACCAGAGCGATCTTCAAATCACTTAACAGCCATACCACCTTTCCCTCGCCAGATGTCGTGGGACTAACAACAAGATGAACGTGTAGAAACTTGGCTCAGACGCCGTGCGATACTTTACTTTACGGTAGTTATCTGTCTGACTTATCTACTAAACGTGCTCTAAACAAGAACTCAGACTGCATTGAAGACTGCCTTTTCACCACGGACCCCACCCGGCGACTCAAGAAGACAAATACCTACACATTTATACCAGTCGGCAGTCGGGTTTGCTAACTTACCACAGGGAAGAATTGAAACATGTTGGCCACCGGGGAACAGAGCAAAATCGTGATTAGTCTGAGACTGCGGGAAAGGGCTGGGGGGAAGGAGGGGGGGCAAAAAAAAAGGGGGGGGGGGACAGCTTTTGTTTCTGTCTTTTTCTATTTTAACTGAAACACTACACCATCATTTTATCTAGATGATAGAAACATTTTCAAAAACAAGACTAAATAATTGTGGTAGCTTGCGATTATGGTTAATTTCCGTTATTAACAAAACGATAGAGGAGGAAAACAACGAAGGAACACTCCGCACATAGCACACTAAAACATAACATACTAAACATAGCATACTAAACATAGCATACTAAACATAGCATACTAAACATAGCACACAACACTTAGCACACTAAACAAAACATACTAAACATAGCACACAACACATAGCACACTAAACATAGCATACTAAACATAGCACACTAAAACATAGCATACTAAACATAGCATACTAAACATAGCATACTAAACATAGCACACAACACTTAGCACACTAAACAAAACATACTAAACATAGCACACAACACATAGCACACTAAACAAAACATACTAAGCATAGCACACAACACATAGCACACTAAACATAGCATACTAAACATAGCACACTAAACATAGCATACTAAAACATAGCATACTAAACATAGCATACTAAACATAGCACACAACACTTAGCACACTAAACAAAACATACTAAACATAGCACACAACACATAGCACACTAAACAAAACATACTAAGCATAGCACACAACACATAGCACACTAAACATAGCATACTAAACATAGCACACTAAACATAGCATACTAAAACATAGCATACTAAACATAGCATACTAAACATAGCACACAACACTTAGCACACTAAACAAAACATACTAAACATAGCACACAACACATAGCACACTAAACAAAACATACTAAGCATAGCACACAACACATAGCACACTAAACATAGCATACTAAACATAGCACACAACACATAGTACACTAAACATAGAACACAACTTTTGACAACGCCAAGGGTAAACGACACATGACCTCAGGGTTTCTGACGATTACTTTTGAGTTCGCC
Source organism: Lymnaea stagnalis (assembly GCA_964033795.1). Lineage (NCBI taxonomy): Eukaryota > Metazoa > Mollusca > Gastropoda > Lymnaeidae > Lymnaea > Lymnaea stagnalis. The sequence goes on from CAXITT010000061.1 coordinate 1,676,549, forward strand.
TCACTAAATATTTTTAACTATTTCACGGTGTAAATCCTTTTTGTGACATCTCCACCGTTTCACACCCCAGAAATCTCTTTAACATTACAGGAAAAATAATTTTTTTGAACTCTTCGAGGTGTAGTCTAATTGCCAGGTGGTCTCTCATTTTATTTGCCATGAACAGATAGGCTAGTGTGTAGTTGATGGGTTTGTGACTCAGGTTGTTTTACACTGTATACATTCAATGACTTAGCTAGAGTTTGATCCACCTGGTCCGTTATTTGAGTTGGGCGCCCCTTCCCGAAATAAAAACCGTATGCTTCGACCCGAGGTGTATGAATGGAGGTTGAGCGGATCGCCACCCACCCTGGAGGTTGATAAACATTTGTTTCGTCCTAAATTAGATGGACTGATGCCCCCCTTCCCCTTAAATATAAGACCCACGTTTCAGGTTGACAAGTCAGTTCATCGACTATTCGTCTGTCGATCAAATGTCTGTCGACCAAATGTCTGTCGATGAAACGTATGTCGATCAAACGTATGTCGATCAAACGTATGTCGACCAAACGTATGTCGACCAAACGTATGTCGATCAAATGTCTGTCGACCAAATGTCTGTCGACCAAACGTCTGTCGATCGTTTATAGGGTCGATAAACGTTGATGTGATCACAAAGTTTGATTCCTCGAAACACTGGTCAAATATTTGAGACTGTGTTCACGTGATATACTTTCCATCCAATATTTTTATCCATCAACCTCCATCACTTCATTGTCCGAGCAATCTTATATCCACTTGAGATTATTAAAACAATCCTGAGTGAATCCACAGTGTATTTTTTTCCCCCACTCAGCTAGTGCGTACAATTCAAGGGATGCCACTGCCGATTTTATTAAACTTAGTGAGCCATGTTAATTTAAGAAGTTCGACAGAAGTTGTCTCCCTGTGGGATTTTTACCTTGAAGCTTAAAAAGTATTTCTAATAACTAAACATACTATTAGAGTAATCAGTTGGTCAACGATATCACGAGGACTAGTTTTTTAAGATTTTTTTTTGTAGTTACAAGACTTACAATACTAGAAGACGATTGTCTGAAAGATTTAGCGCACTTCGTCTTCTGTATTGTCCAATATGATGAGAAAATTTAATGAATAGTTTCGAATCTGGATCAGCGACACCCACTTGTTAGCCATGCCCGGATTGGCTTCAAAAAAAGAGAGGGGGTTTTGCACAAATGCAATATTCGCACTCCGGTTAATTATGCGAAAAAAACATTTGAATATCAATGACAGATTTATCTAGTTGACCAGTTTCCGTCGGGCGGAGACCGAGCACTGTGAGGTCAAAGCTCAGCATCACTGCTCGGTGGTGTTACATGGGATCTTGCCTCTTTGCGGCGTGACGGACCAGTAGGGAGGTTTCCTCCTGAAGCTAAAAGATCCCCGCCAAACGCATGACTTCCAACGCAACGGAAGTTGCACGCTAACATGATTGCGTGTCGCCGATAATGGATACGAGGCTTGGGTGGAAGCATAACCCTTGTCGAAGATCAAAAACATGCGGTCCTGAGAAAGCCGCTCCTAGGTGACCGTTTCGTCCCGAATTAGTCCCGTCCGAACTGCTCCCTGGACGGTGGGGGGGGGGAGGTAACGCAACACCTTCCCCCCGGAGAGGAAGCAAAGCTGTTCCGACCAATAGACCGTACAACTCCCTGGACAGTAGGAGGAGGTTACGCTCGAGACCTCCCCCGTAGAGGAAGCAAAGCTGCTCACCACTTCAAAACGTACAACTTCCTGTGCGGTGGGGAGAGGTAACGCAACACCTTTTCCAGGAGAGGAAGCAAAGCCGTTCAACCCAACGTCCCGGCCGAATGACTCAATGGGCAAGTGGGGAGGCAACGCAAAGTCTCCTCCTCAATGAGTGGAAGCTATCTGCTCAAACCCACTACTCGTGACCGTGTTCCATGGCCGGAGTCCTTAGGGACTACTAGGCCATCTTCCATGGCCGGGGTCCTAAGAGATTGAATTTCGACCCCAAAGAGCATTGAACTTTATCAGTTGACCAGTTTAAAAATGCTTTCGACGAGGCGAACAGGGAAACGCTCTGGGACGCGACTGAAACGTACGGAGTGAAAGAACAGGTCGACATTATCAGGACGCTCTACACAAGTAGTTTAATGGATGTGCGTAGACCCAATGGACTTATCCAGTGGACTTGCCCAGTGGATCCACGTGAAATCAGGAGTCAGACAGCGCAGCGTTCTATCGCCATTGCTGCTCATCAATCACGTGGTGAAAATAAGAAAGTAAGACAATTTGAATCACCAGGCACCCGGCCAACTGCTATTTGCAGATGCCACTGCATCCTAAACGACAACAAGGAATGCAGAGTCTTGTTGATAGCCTGAAACGTATCAACTGAAAGTTTTATGGGATGAAAATCAATACAGATAAAACAGTGGTCATGAACCTCCAGCAGACAAAAATTGACATAAATATCAGTGGTCACCTGCTTCGACCACGCCAAGAATTTAATTATAGGTAGTTTTGTTGAGCACGGAAAATTGAAAAAAACATGAAACTAGAGGTCAGAGGTCAAACGTAGTCAGCTATCAAATAGCCCCGCTACAAAGAAACCCAAGAATAAAGATGGAGGCCAAGGTCAGACTAATTAACCGTGTCTTTATTCCAAGCCTTAATGACCAATGTCCGACTTGGGCTCTGAATCAAACTCTCGACAGACAAACTTTTCACCTGCGTGACGAGATGTTTAAGGCGAGCAGCTGGTAAAACGAGAATGGACCACATTCGGAACCAGGAAATAAGACAAATGGTTGGTGCCATATCAATCAGACTACATGACCCAACAAACAAGTAATTGTTTTGGCCACCTGGTCTGAATGTCCGTCAATCAGCCTGCATTGCAGACCCACAAGTACAATAACGGGCACTCAGTACAAGAGCAGGCACCCCGGTATCAGTGTCAGATGAAGACCATGCTGGCGGTGTATGATACTCGTTAAGGACACTCTTAAATCCTCAACAAGAACCTCTAACAGGCCATGAACCTCCAGTAGGCAGGCCATGAACCTCAAGCAGGCCATGAACCTCCAGCAGGCCATGAACCTCCAGCAGGCCATGAACCTCCAGCAGGCCATGAGCCTACAGCAGGCCATGAACCTCCAGCAGGCAGGCCATGAACCTCTAGCAGGCCATGAACCTCCAGCAGGCCATGAACCTCCAGCAGGCCATTAACCTCTAACAGGCCATGAACCTCCAAACAGGCCATGAACCTCCAAACAGGCCATGAACCTCCAAACAGGCCATGAACCTCCAAAAGGCAGGCCAAAAACCTCCAGAAGGCTATGACCCTCCAGCAGGCCATGAACCTCCAGCGGGTCTCACACCTTCCGGCACATCACCAACTTTACCTCTACGCAACACCGACACCTGGTCTATATGAGGATATGTTTAAAGTATAAATATATTGAAAATACAGCAGATATGTGAATATTCACCAATTATGTTTGTGAATGACAGATGCAAGAGTTTATTGACAATGTATGACAATCATAAAATCATGTTTTAAATTAATTTTATTATCAAAAGTACACATTGGATCTTGAAAGACACACACACCATTTAAGTGTTTGTTTGACACACTTTAAAGTCTGCACAGAGTTATATCTATAGAATCTTCTAAGTGCACGTCCAGTTTGATTTTACATAAATATTTTACACACATGGTACAGTACATGGCACACTATATGGTACAGAATATGGTGTGTATATGGTACGGTACATGGCACAGTATATGTTACAGTAAATGGTGTGTATATGGTACAGACACATTTGTTTAAATTTAAAATTATCTTTAATAATGTTAAGAGAGATCATGAGAAGGAAATCAAATGGTATACCATAAATAGCATAGGCCAAAACGTGCCAAAGTGTCCTCGTTTTATAGCCAGTTTAATTGTTTCTATAGTATAGTAGTTACTATCCTAGTGTCTCATTTTTATTTTACTTAGTTTACATGTTTTTAATAATTGTAAAGCGCTTAGAGCTTTAAGGTAAGCTCTATATAAAAAAATGCCTAAATAAATAAATATAAAATATATTTCACTTCAAATAAAGTTACCTTGTCAGGTATGAGTGTTCTAAAAAGTATTTGTTTTAAAATGTTGGCTCAATATGCTAAAATATTTTTTAAATTAATCATAAGGTAGAGATTTCATGGAATTTTAATTGTGGCAAATAAGAGAGAGAGGCAATGATGAAATCATTTTAGATTGGGATCTGATTTTTCAAAAAATATGAAGATTGTTATTTAACTAAAATTAGACTATTAATACTATTATACTTTTCTCCCGTGATGTAAATAATTTAAAAGTGTTCGGGACTCATGAGGGTAACAAAAATATCAAGAGCCGTTAATGAATCGATCAACTCATTCACTTTTGTCATGTGTACACAATTATCTCATTGAATTCTAATGAATCAGCTAGTAACAGAAACTCATAAAATACTCCAGAGAACTCAAAACAACATTAACATCATCATCTTAAGGCAAGCTTAAGTTATTTGTTTTGAAGCGACCTGTGGCGCTTGACGCTTGTCCTTGGTTGTATTTTCTCATCAATGAGTGGCATCCCCAGGATCTGTCTGATTCTGTTGGGCACGTAAGGGTTAGAGTTGCAGTGGCCTTGTCTGTTGGGCTTGTCTGACTCTCTATAAACGTGTATGTGGACGTTTGAAAGAAGCTCCCTCTCTATGTTACACCAGACCTGAGGAGATGAGAATATCATCAGGACTTACTGTAATACCTTATAAATAAGTAATTTTTTAAAAGTCCCTTCATGTAACAGTAACAACCATTTTAACTTAAAGTATTTAAGTTTTCTGTCTCGGGTTGATCCTGTATTATAGGCCAAAACATGCCAAAGTGTCCTCGTTTTATAGCCAGTTTAATTGTTTCTATAGTATAGTAGTTACTATCCTAGTGTCTCATTTTTTATTTTACTTAGTTTACATGTTTTTAATAATTGTAAAGCGCTTAGAGCTTTAAGGTAAGCGCTATATAAAAAATGCCTAAATAAATAAATAAATAAATTTAACAGTGGACCCTAACATTCAAAAACTTCAAGTTCAAGCAGCAATGCTACAACTGTTAGTTAAATTGAGCTGATGCCACAATTAGAAATTTTAAAATATTGTATAAACCTGTAGAAAAGTATGCATGTATGGTGATCACTGTAAATTAGGCAAAAGTCATTTCACTGAAATGTATTTCTACAATGAAATAGTTCTTTCACATATCCTCAATTCATAGATCAGCATGTATCACCCCAATAGAAGTATTTACACACAATACAGTCCCTTACTGCCAAACAGATCAGTATGTTACCTCCTCGCCCAGGACCTTCTCCAAACATGAAGAGAGTTTTTTGTCAGGAAGGAAAGTATTTCCTTTAGCAAAGACAACACATCCTTGGTATTTGCCAAGTAAAAGGATCTGAATTTTTTCTGCCAAAAGAGGAAAGCCAAGCACGCCAGGACATTCCAGAATAAAATTGATCAGTTGACTGAAGCCCTCCCCTCTTTCTTTGTGTGTTATCAGTAGGTAGCCTGTCACGTGAATAAGAACAGAAGTATATTTATATTGATAGGCATTTATACAATGAACAAAACAAAAATTATTGTAGATATATATTTTTAACTGGCATTTACAAAAAAATATCAAGTAGCTTATATTTAATTAAGGTTGATAAAATGCTGTAGTATTGTATTATCCTGGTGTTTTTACTGACAAAATGTTCTCTAATCTCACCCATACATGTCCAAAGCATCTCTATTCTCACCAGAAGTGACCATAATTGACTATTCTCACCAATAAATGCCCATAGTGTCTCTGCTTTGAGCATGCTGAGGTTTCCTATTTCCCAAGCTGCTTTTTCTATCATCTTTTTGATGACAGCTTCCTTTCTTTCATCAAGATTGGCTTTGATTTGGCACAGATAGTTGTAACTGTTCCCTGCAGAAATATGTACCCTTTTCAAGATATACTGCATTGCTTCTAGAATATTATTGTAGCCAATATAGCCCTTCATTATACGTTCATAACTGCTATCTTTAAGCATCTAAATCTAAAACTTTGGTAAGAACTTATATTTTATTTAGACATGTCATTTTAGACTAATTTTTTATCCACTAAATAATCCACTAACCGGTGCATGTCAAGTCCAAAAGTTCTCCTGAAAGAGTAGCCTCCCTTGCTTGACTGTTGCTTGAATATGACACAGCCTGACACAACATTGCTCGCAGTAGCTATAAAATGTGTAGATTGAAACATATGTTTCAAAATAAAATAATAAAGTGTAAACAAATATTTAAACGTCCTTTATTTTCCCCAACTTCAAGCAATGACAAGTTTAACATCGCAATAATAAACTTAGCTACTCAAATAGTTATTTCTTCAGCAAATTAATTTCAAATAAAATAGTCATACTAAGTTTTACAGACAGGATGAATCTCCTGCTTAATATGCTCAAAGCAACCGATCCATTTGTAACGTTTGAAACCATTTGTATAATTTTCCCGTTTTGCTATTTGAATTAGATTTCTTCCTTCAGATAAATTAAATTTACCTCTATATGATAACCTCTAAATCAGGGGTCAGGGAACTTTTTAGCCTTTACCTGAAAATATTTTCCTCCTTTTTCCCTGATTTGAAAGGAAGACAATCATGGACTATTTAAATTCAAAATGGTTTATTGAATCTATTTACATGGAGAATACAAATTAATAGAATCCTCATTATGGAACAAAAGGATATCTTTGGAGAACAATTTTTCATTTTTTTTAAATATCATAACATAAAAATTGGGGGTTTTTGTTATCAGGACAATTTGGATATTGTCTGGCGATTGAATAATTGATTGATATGCTTTGTTTTTAAGTTTATGACAGTGGAAAATCCTTGTTCGCAAAAGTAGGTTGTTGCAAAAGGCAGCAATATTTTGACAGCCTCCTCGTGATCAACTTTGAAAACCTTTGCAGATCTTGATGTTTTGACCATAAGCAGTAGCGTTCTTAGGGTGGTGCTGTGGTTGCTGACTGCGCCGGGTCCCACCCACACAGGGCATTGACGCGAAATGGAAAATAGTTAAATTGACAGAATTCAAGCAAGTTTGTTTCATAACAAATTTTAATCTATGTAACTTGTATGAACAGGGTGCCACCAGGGTAGAGTGCCACCAGGGTAGGGTGCCACCAGGGTAGGGTGACTCCAGGGTAGGGTACCACCGGAGCAGAATGCCATAAGAGATGGGTACCAACAGAGCGGTCAGACTCAGAGAAGGTCCATAAGGTTGACTTTGACAATATGTTTTTGCCACACTGGGTGACACCAACCCTAGTGAAATCAATGATTATAAGAAAAAATAGGAGACTAGTCCAAAATGACATGTACAAGACAAGCAGTGCAGTCATGCAAACCAAGGAGCCATTAGTACACACAACATATTGGGTGTGTTTCTCTATCACAGTGGCCAGAAGCAATGCTGGCACAAAAAAATGTCTTTTCACAAAGGTAATTTACCCCGACCCTGCTCTATATGATTACCTCTATGTGATTGCCAGGGATGGCCAATGCACTCATTAAACTTGGTATTGTAAAGATTTGCTGAGTTTGATGCTTTCGGGAATTACTTTGACTTTCTGCTTCAGAAAATTGTTCTTGTTCATCTTTCATGGGCAGGTAACCTTCCCCCCTGGGTCTGCCTGGGTCATCATTGTTTTCTTCTGCTGAGTTGGTGGTGCCTGTTTCTTCAATTGATCCGGCATCTTCACATCTTTGTTGGAAAGCTGTAACAAGGATTGAGAATACATCAGTGTAAGAGATGATTGTTTAAAAACTGAATTCAAATAAATATATTTAAAGCTTACCATGAAAATGTAAATACCAATATTATCAACTAAGCATTATTAAGTTGTTGAATTGATAATCAACTGACGTGTATGACCTCTGATTTTTATTATTTATTTTTTTCTTTACTTCAGATAATTTACTACATGACTTTATCCAAGCTAATGATACCTTTTATTTTGCTAACAAAATCAGACATTGAACTTTTGACTCCTTGTATCCAGTGATCAGGAGGTAATCCTCCATTGGTAGCAATCTCTTCCTGGGTGTGGTCATGAGTGACCCAGTATTGAAGGAAGCCAAAGAATCCAGGAATGTGTGAAATGTGAGGATAACAATGTTGGCCTATTTGGTGCAGCAGCTGAGGAAACAAAGATAAATTATTTGACCTCTCAAATTATATTTATTTTATTTATCAAGCCATGGAATCAATACCTTGTTGATATACTTTTTTTATAATATAATAATTGATTATGTTCCAACTGCTGCAAATTAAGATTTTTTTGTTTTTGGAGCATTTATTAATAAAGTTTCTGATGAGACAGTAAGGATTTACTGCAAAGAGCTCATAAAGAGACTTAACTTTCTTAACAATGATGATGCACATATAATTGAAACATATAAGACAAAAACCCTTCTTTGAAAGTAATTAATTCAAAAAGATCATTTACCTTAGCAATGACTGATAGAATGGAAGAGTTCACAGCAGTGGTGTCAAAATGTGTGGACAGACGAGTTTCCTTTTGTGTTAAGCCTATTTTTTTATAATTTGTTTAAAGTAAGTTAGAAACACTAACATAAGCTTTGTGTTAAATAAAAAAAAATTAAACTTTTTGAAGTTTTTTGTGTCATGAAAAATAAATTAATATAAGTAATGTAATTATTGTAAGAGAAATGTTAGTAATGTAATTATTATAAGAGAAATGTAAGTAATGTAAGTGGAAAAAAAATTTTTTTTTCATTACCAAAACTAAAAAATAGACAATACTTTTGAAAGGTTATTCAAAGAATTAACTGGTGATTGAATAGATTTTTTTATTTTTTAAACACTGGATGTTCAAATAAGAGTTACTCACCTGCCTGACATGAAGGAACTTCAACAACTTTCCCAAGGGAAATATTTCCCTTCTGAACATCAGTGGTGGATTTTATTGGCAGTCCTGTTCTTTCTTTGACCAAATCCACCCATTTTTTCACAACTTTTTTGGCTTCTGCAACCTTTTCCGAGCGATTTTTATTCTGGAGCACAGAAAAATAGTATTATTTAATCTTTTTTTTTAATCCAGCTTTTCCATATGTTTTGCATATAGCTGTAAAAAAGGAACTTAATTGGTCCTTACTTTGACAAAGCCACATTTTGCCTGTGCCCAGAGCTCCATTGCCTTGTCAACTTTAGCTGAATGATTAACTCTAACATCAGGGGCTGCAGCTCCTGTGCTGGGGTCATACACTGGTATTACTAATTTGTCTGCCTCTCCATATTGTAAAGAACACAGTTTTCCCAATTGCAATATTGTATTCTCATCGCTAGTTTGGTATTCAACAGTGTGGCCATCTGTCATCATGAGACAATAATTTTACATTAAATAAATAACCTAAACAAGTCCTACACAACCCATATAATAAGGTGCTAAACTGACTGTGACTGAATAATTTCAATGTCAAAACTATATTATCAAATTTTTGTACGTTTGTTTGAACCAAGTCTCAGTAAAAGTGTATTTTTTTTAATTTTCATTTGTAGGTCATCAAGGTCAAGAATAAAAGCTGTTTATTCAAGCTTAACATATATTTGATAAGGGATTGATTTAACAACATACAGGAATTACATTATTAATTGTCTATAATTTATATAATGCAAAGTCATCAAGTCAACTTTTCTAGCACCACTAATAAAAGTAACATACAATAATTAACAAATTAGAAGGAAAAAGATGCCATTTAAGGAAAAACTCTTACTTGGGGTTTGTTGTCCATGTAAGATCAAATTGTGAAGACTTGTTACAACATTATCATTGCCATGGAGTTCAGAGGTAAAACCAGATGCCCTCCTCAGGATTTCAGTAAGAAATGCTGTCCACAACTTTGAATTATTTAAATTATATGTTCTATCTCCTGGAGTAAAAATAGAATTATACAATTGTCAAATGTCCTAGTCAAATTATGAAAAAAGAAAATTCAACCTAATAATAAACACAAAAAAATTATATAATTCTTTTGAAACATGTAAGAAGTTGAATTTTTATTATTACCATCTGTATATCCAAGAAGATCTCTTGAAACTAATACAGGTAGTGATGCAATGTAGCCTATCAATGTATACAAGTTTGGTATTTCATTCCGAAACCTGCCCATTGGACTTTGCAAAAAGTTGCTGACAATCTCTTTTATCTTCTGGGTAAGATTAAAGTCCTCCATCAATGCTATACAATATTGTTAAAGAAGCACATTAATAAACAAATAAATTATATTTATAATCTGAAAGTGTAGCAAAAAATTTTCCAAAAATGTATTACCTTGTGTCTAGGTTTTAATAATACATACAGATCATTTCCATGATAACTAGATGTTTAAATCCTTTTTAAAAAAAAAATTTTTGTGTTTTTGATGCATTATATTAGTCTAACATATTTATTTTCAGATACAGAGATTATTTTTTCTAATTTTCCTAAAAAAGTATTAAAGATATTTAGATTAATATATTCAAGCCTACCCTGGCAGGTTCTTTGAAAAGCTAAAATAAGTTTCAGCTGATTTTCTCCTGCCTGACTCTCAAACAACTGACCAATCATGCAGCCTAATGTCATAAACATCACATTCAACTGGTTCTCTGAGTAGCCTAGGGGATCAAGTGTACAAAGATAACCTAGCGCTGGGCGCAAAGAGCTCTGCAAGAGAAATATATTCCTTTGCAACCATCTTCCACGGTTGTTGAACATAACTTTAATTAGTAAAGCATATTAAATTTATTTTATTTTCTCCTCTTCCCAAAGAATTTATGAATTCACAAAGGCCATAAATAAAGAGGTTTTCATTCTACTTCTAAGTCTACATAGATTAATATAAAAAAATGTATATTCTGAATAATCAAAAGTACATGCTCTTCTTTTCTTTTGAAAAATAAATGCTTTGAAATTCAATCCTTACTCCAGCTGAAAACTTCAACCATTCAAAATGTTTTTTTATATTTTATTTATCATTTTTACTTTTAATACATGCTGTGTGGCTGAGCTGTCTAAACTAAGTCAATCGAAAGCTTGTGGACTGGAGTTCAATCCCTAGCAAAAGCCTAGACAAGTAAAAACATCAAACCAGGTGATGTAGTAGGTGGTATGACTTTGACACAATGTTAATTCCATGTAGGGAACCAGCTTATACTCCCAAAGAAAAATCCCAGATTTTGTGATTTTGTCCTGCTAAGGTTACATCAGAATGTGACCAATGGATACCAAAAAACCTAGCTTTTAAAACATATAAGAACTTCATTAATTATTTGAATAGCTCAAACATTTTATTGAGCAGTTTACCTTTACTCTTTCCCAGTGAGCAGGACAAATGTACAATGGCAACCAGGCATTGATTGGTTCCCTACTAGCACCAAAAGTGGCAAATGGTAGTTCAAGTTCAAACCCACTGCAAAAAGAGAATCCTCCATGTGCTGAAAGGTGGCTGTCAAGGTTAATTTTAAACTCCAATGCATCCATCACTGAAGATCTGCTAACTAGATTTCCACTTATGCTGTGTATACGAATCTATTAAATAAAGGATAATATTCTTTTTTTAAAGACGCATTAAAAATTTTAATTTATTAGATTGCCTGTTCATTATTTAGTTTATAACTTGCTTTTTACACTGAAAATATACATGTCTAAATATGCAACTAACTGACTTTTTCATAGTAAGTACTGTTGCCTATGTATTTAAATATGTTTAGTCTTTCTTCTTTTCTCCACTCTATCATTTAATCATAATGAAAATTGAATTTGAAACACATTTATTTGACTCACTGAAGTAGGGTCATCCAAAGCAAATTCAGGTCTAGTCACAGCAAGACCAATACCCATGGCATTTTCTAAATCATTACAGTCCAATAAAATATCTTTGACATTAGACATTGATAAAATGCAGTGATAAAATCCTAAGGCGTCCTCTGACAGTTGACCTAGTGCGGCCTCTGTTCCAACTATGGCTTTCTGGGAATCTGATTTTATCTTATTAAAGTTGTTTGCAGCTCTCCTGTCCATTAACCTCTGACGCCTTGATTTGCTGAACTGAAAATATTTGAATTAAATAAATAATTAAGAAATGCTTTTATTTATCATTTTTAATGAAATTCAAAGCCTCGAATATGCTGGATCAACAGATAGACTTATTATATTTGGCCACTTTAAGTTAGAGAATTAAATCATATATAAATTCCATCAAGTTGACACACATGATGTGCATCATATTTACCTGTACTTCATATTTCAAGTCATGGGCCCGTGCCAGCAAAGAAACACTTTGGGTTTCTCCTCTGATATACTGAGCCAACATAGCATATAGTTTGTTTACCTGTAGATGATAAATATTTTATTTTTTAAACAGTTGATATGATACATATTCAGGCTTAAAACTGAAATAAAAATAATTTACTAACACAATTAAAGATAACCTTGTACTATGTATATATTAATGTTAAATTATTTTAGAATTCTATTAAAATATTTTTAATGGTTTTTGTCGACAATTTACCTTGCCCTGAATTTCTCTAATGTGATCCATAATTTTTGCCCTGGTGTCTTTGTTATAACCTGCCTTGAAAATCGCTACACTGGAGATTTTTGACTGCAGGTCATCAAGATTACTTTTCAACTTTACGACATCTAAAAAACGTAATGAAAAATATAAAGATATTCTTGAAGCTATCAATTAATTGAAATGGTTCTACTGGCTTTTGAGCTACTCATAGAATAATCATTTAGCCACTGCACTTAAAAAGAATAATGGTTTTAATTACTCTTCATTTTGGCATTCTCAAAGTTGACATGAAATAAGAACCAAAATTATTTATAATTTTTTTTTTTTTCAAACACAATAATCTAGCCATATAATGAATGCTTTTTTAAAATAAATGTATACATACCATTACCAGCAGTTATTGCTGCAACAAACTCTGTTGTCAATATGTCACTATTTCTTGACATTATGGAAAGTTCCCATAATGCTAACTGACCAACATCTGTTATTACATCATAATTCATCTTTCTGACTTGACAGGGTATTTGTAAAGTGAACTTTATTTTATTCTAGGAAAAATAGAATAAAGTCTATTAAATTAAAAAGCAAAATGTCTATTTAAAAACAGTTATCATTTCCAATTACGTGGTATTTAATTTATATTTTTACAATGTTCACTTTTTAATATTTAATATTTATATTAAAACAGTTGAATTTTCATACCTTAGTGACAACAAGCAAAATACCAAGAGAAATCTGAGGCAAGATGTTGGAATCATTTATACAAACCCAACATTCACCAGCAGCAATGAGTTCTGTTGTGAGAAACATAATTTATGCCAATGAAATACTTAAAATAGTGTATTCCTAAAATATCATAAATAGCAGGAAAACTCTAAACTAGCTAAGCTAAGGAGTTTTCCACTGAATTTTTTCTTAGTAAATGGATTGCAAAATAAGTAGCCTACTCCATATTGTGTTTCAAAGTTTTTTCATTGTATAAGTGTTAATATACCTGATGTGCTATCTTCCTGCTCTATAAAGCTGATACAGCCTTCTATTGTTCCTGAATGGCCTCCCAAATTAATAAGAGAATCTTTGGGGTTCATTAGATTCACTTCAATTTTGATAGGCTTACCTCCACTGTCAAAAAAAAAAAATTATAATTGTAATAAAAATGTGTTTTGTTAATCTAATTGTTTAATTACATTAAAAAACCCATCAAATTTCACTAATTAATTTTCAGAAAAGTGATTTAAAATAATTGCATGTTGTTGTTCTATTAGGTTTAAGTAATCCTTACTTGAGACAAAGAAGTAAAAAATATATGAACCCAATGCTATTTATTTTTAATTTGTTAATGGTTTTTTTTTAGTTTATGATTATTATTTTTTATTTTTAACAAAAAAAATTTTTTTTTAATAACTATTTTTATAAATCTTACAAAAAAATGTGGTACAATACAACAAAGTGCTGCAAAGAAAAGCAATATATATAGTATATGGAGTGACCAGAATAAACCCTTATAAACTAATTCTAAATGATAATAGTTATATCCCGCTAGACATTCAACCAGAGTTAAATGAATTTAATATTGAAACATTTTTTTTAATAATTTCTCTCAAATGCAATCATCATCACAATATTTTTAAAACTAACCTAATACTGACATAATCAAATAGTTCTTCAAGTTTCTCTCTCAAAGCCTCTGGCCCATCTGCTGGCTCACAGTATCTGTAAAGACCTTGTACGGAGCCAGCATTGGAGATTTTGGTCAAGAAATGCAGGTCATGATCTTTGGGAAACAGGGAAACAGAAAGTTTAACACTTTTAAAATTGTGTATAGAGCGAATCTAAAAAAATTGAGTTCTGAAATATCTCATATATGATATTTATAAGAAAGGATACTATTTATTTCTATCTTTTATTTCTATTCCCAAGAACCTAGTAAAAGATAAATGGTAAGTGATTAAAATCTGGTTGTTGTTGTTTTTGAAATTATTTTACAAATTTTGCCTTTAGCATCAAAATCTTGAATTGATATAAACCTGTGGAAAATCCCACAGCATGAACTGTAACTTGATGTGTTAGGCTTTTCAAAGATTTCGCCCATTTCTTAGCATACTCATTAGCTTTGCTTTGGTTTGAGACAGTGTCTACACCATCTGTCATAAATAATATCACTGTTGAACCAAATCCATCATCTGCAAAGAAAAAAAAAAAATTTAAATATTTAAATATTTTCAGAAATAATTTTTTTAGTATTATGTATAAGATTAGTTATTATTTCATTTTGACAAGAAATTGATGCTTTTAAATTACCATGTTTTATATATATATATATATATATATATATATATATATATATATGTATATATATCTATATAATAAAATATAAAAGATGAACTAACTTGAATGTCATGCTGATATATGTAAGCCCTATTTCATTAAAATGTTTACTTACTCCTTCGTTTACCAATAGAAACATCAGATTATTTTATTTTTAAAAAAAATTGATTTTTTTAAATTATTATGTTTTATATATATATATATATATATATATATATATATATATATATGTATATATATCTATATAATAAAATTTAAAAGATGAACTAACTTGAATGTCATGCTGATATATGTAAGCCCTATTTCATTAAAATGTTTACTTACTCCTTCGTTTACCAATAGAAGCATCAGCTTCATCAAATGCAGCTTTAAAGTTGGTTGAGCCATCAGCTTTAAGGTTAGATATTGTTTCCTTGTAATTTGATGGTGTAAAAGAAATAGTTTCTGCTTTCTCCGCATACAAAATAATGTCTATGACTTTGTAAGGATCGTTCAAACACTGACTCACTATCTCCTCTAACGCATTTTTCACCTATAAATGTTTGAGAAAACATAATATATTAGTAATAGTGATAATGATTGATTTCAAAGCAGAATTGCTATGTTTTTCCTTGTGTTATTTTTTGTTCTGTTTTTGGGAGGAGGGTGTGTTTGTTGTCTAGTTGTTAAATGTTGTTTTTCTGCTTAAGTGCATGTATGAATATTTTTATGGTTCACAATACAAAAAAATCACCTAACTTAATTTTTCTTTATTTTGAAGGGTGGCTTTTTTTGGCCAACTGCAAAGTTTTGGGGTTTTTTTTTTTGGAAACAGAAATCTTGTCCCACCCCTGCGGCACTTACTCTAGCTTTGCCACTGGTTACATCCACCTGCCATTAAAATCTAAGACTGACCTGATTGAAGGGGTTCCCTGACATGGAACCACTCTTGTCAACAACAAGAATAATGTGGATCTTTTCATCTTGTTTGTGATTTAACACTTGATCAAAATCTATATTTAAATCTTCAGTTATGTTTCCATGAAAGATTAACAGCTGTTCAGAATATATTTGTTCTGTTTCTGAAATAGAGGAAATGTTCAAGGCTTGTAATATAGGCCATTGTCTAAAACTGAAGTGAATGTTAAAATTCAGAGATCCTTTACACATAGAAGCACTATAATAAGTTTAATGTAGCTGTCATGCACTGTAATAAATTTGTTTTCTTCGCATACCGGTACCAGCTTTTAAAACAATAAATGTGCATGAACTCCTACGCATTGAATACTGAGCTCAATATGAACTTACAATAAATACTAGGCTTTTTGGCATTGATAGACAACTTCTTAATTAGTCAGAGTTCCTTATGAATGTCCTCTCTATAACAGGGGGTCACCAAACTACAATCCGTGCCGTCAGTTCATCATGCCCGCCGGCGGAGGTACGTGATATCATCAATGTTTGGTTTCGATTTCTGCATCAAGTCTAGAGCATTGCTTTGAAATGTTCATCGAACGAAATTGACTGATGAACATTCAAAGCAATTCTTTGGACTGGATGCATAAATCCAAATCAAACATGGATGATATCTTGAAGACAAAAGGCCAGTTTTATAAATCTCAGTACCTTTTTTTTTTTTTTTGCTGCTTATAGTTTGTGAGATGAATATGTGCGCACTAGCTCTGATGTAGCTATCTTTTTGCTAACGTCGCCTTCACTGATAACATTTTAGTACATAAATCTGTTTGTTGTCTTTGGTTGTTGTTGTTTTTTTTTTTTTTTTTTTTTTTTAAAACATGGATGATATCTTGAAGACAAAAGGCCAGTTTTATAAATCTCAGTACCTTTTTTTTTTTTGCTGCTTATAGTTTGTGAGATGAATATGTGCGCACTAGCTCTGATGTAGCTATCTTTTTGCTAACGTCGCCTTCACTGATAACATTTTAGTACATAAATCTGTTGGTTGTCTTTGGTTGTTGTTGTTTTTTTTTTTGTTGTTTTTTTTTGTGCATTTCACGGCACTCACCCATGTTTAACATGGAACACTAAACTTAGTTGTTCATCTTTTCCCCCGGAGCTTTCGTTCTGGCGTGCAAGTATTGTACAGAATGATTATACGGCCGGCGCTCGTTATTTTGTCAGCTATCAGGCCCACTGTGAAAACAGTTTAGTGACAACTGGTCTAAAGGATGTGACTTTAAAGGAAATATCATTTTATGAATGGGCAGTTTGCTAAAATGTGAGGAGCGTCTAAACCAAATCAGCTGAAACCAATAGTGAAAACTTAGATCAATTTCTCTCTCATCTGGTGTTAGAGATGTGGAAACTAGATAAATATCTCTCTAATCTCGTGGTAGAGATGTGAAAACTAGATCAATATCTCTTTAATCTGGTGATAGAGATGTGGAAACTAGATCAATATCTCTCTAATCTGGTGGTAGAGATGTGAAAACTAGATCAATATCTCTTTAATCTGGTGATAGAGATGTGGAAACTAGATAAATATCTCTCTAATCTCGTGGTAGAGATGTGAAAACTAGATCAATATCTCTTTAATCTGGTGATAGAGATGTGGAAACTAGATCAATATCTCTCTAATCTCGTGGTAGAGATGTGAAAACTAGATCAATATCTCTTTAATCTGGTGATAGAGATGTGGAAACTAGATAAATATCTCTCTAATCTCGTGGTAGAGATGTGAAAACTAGATCAATATCTCTTTAATCTGGTGATAGAGATGTGGAAACTAGATCAATATCTCTCTAATCTCGTGGTAGAGATGTGAAAACTAGATCAATATCTCTTTAATCTGGTGATAGAGATGTGGAAACTAGATAAATATCTCTCTAATCTCGTGGTAGAGATGTGAAAACTAGATCAATATCTCTTTAATCTGGTGATAGAGATGTGGAAACTAGATCAATATCTCTCTAATCTCGTGGTAGAGATGTGAAAACTAGATCAATATCTCTTTAATCTGGTGATAGAGATGTGGAAACTAGATAAATATCTCTCTAATCTCGTGGTAGAGATGTGAAAACTAGATCAATATCTCTTTAATCTGGTGATAGAGATGTGGAAACTAGATCAATATCTCTCTAATCTCGTGGTAGAGATGTGAAAACTAGATCAATATCTCTTTAATCTGGTGATAGAGATGTGGAAACTAGATAAATATCTCTCTAATCTCGTGGTAGAGATGTGAAAACTAGATCAATATCTCTTTAATCTGGTGATAGAGATGTGGAAACTAGATCAATATCTCTCTAATCTCGTGGTAGAGATGTGAAAACTAGATCAATATCTCTTTAATCTGGTGATAGAGATGTGGAAACTAGATAAATATCTCTCTAATCTCGTGGTAGAGATGTGAAAACTAGATCAATATCTCTTTAATCTGGTGATAGAGATGTGGAAACTAGATCAATATCTCTCTAATCTCGTGGTAGAGATGTGAAAACTAGATCAATATCTCTTTAATCTGGTGATAGAGATGTGGAAACTAGATAAATATCTCTCTAATCTCGTGGTAGAGATGTGAAAACTAGATCAATATCTCTTTAATCTGGTGATAGAGATGTGGAAACTAGATCAATATCTCTCTAATCTCGTGGTAGAGATGTGAAAACTAGATCAATATCTCTTTAATCTGGTGATAGAGATGTGGAAACTAGATAAATATCTCTCTAATCTCGTGGTAGAGATGTGAAAACTAGATCAATATCTCTTTAATCTGGTGATAGAGATGTGGAAACTAGATAAATATCTCTCTAATCTCGTGGTAGAGATGTGAAAACTAGATCAATATCTCTTTAATCTGGTGATAGAGATGTGGAAACTAGATAAATATCTCTCTAATCTCGTGGTAGAGATGTGAAAACTAGATCAATATCTCTTTAATCTGGTGATAGAGATGTGGAAACTAGATAAATATCTCTCTAATCTCGTGGTAGAGATGTGAAAACTAGATCAATATCTCTTTAATCTGGTGATAGAGATGTGGAAACTAGATAAATATCTCTCTAATGTCGTGGTAGAGATGTGAAAACTAGATCAATATCTCTTTAATCTGGTGATAGAGATGTGGAAACTAGATCAATATCTCTCTAATCTGGTGGTAGAGATGTGGAAACAAGATAAATATCTCTCTAATCTCGTGGTAGAGATGTGGAAACTAGATCAATATCTCTTTAATCTGGTGATAGAGATGTGGAAACTAGATAAATATCTCTCTAATCTGGTGATAGAGATGTGGAAACTAGATCAATATCTCTCTAATCTGGTGGTAGAGATGTGAAAACTAGATCAATATCTCTTTAATCTGGTGATAGAGATGTGGAAACTAGATAAATATCTCTCTAATCTCGTGGTAGAGATGTGAAAACTAGATCAATATCTCTTTAATCTGGTGATAGAGATGTGGAAACTAGATCAATATCTCTCTAATCTGGTGGTAGAGATGTGAAAACTAGATCAATATCTCTTTAATCTGGTGATAGAGATGTGGAAACTAGATAAATATCTCTCTAATCTCGTGGTAGAGATGTGAAAACTAGATCAATATCTCTTTAATCTGGTGATAGAGATGTGGAAACTAGATCAATATCTCTCTAATCTGGTGGTAGAGATGTGAAAACTAGATCAATATCTCTTTAATCTGGTGATAGAGATGTGGAAACTAGATAAATATCTCTCTAATCTCGTGGTAGAGATGTGAAAACTAGATCAATATCTCTTTAATCTGGTGATAGAGATGTGGAAACTAGATCAATATCTCTCTAATCTGGTGGTAGAGATGTGAAAACTAGATCAATATCTCTTTAATCTGGTGATAGAGATGTGGAAACTAGATAAATATCTCTCTAATCTCGTGGTAGAGATGTGAAAACTAGATCAATATCTCTTTAATCTGGTGATAGAGATGTGGAAACTAGATCAATATCTCTCTAATCTGGTGGTAGAGATGTGAAAACTAGATCAATATCTCTTTAATCTGGTGATAGAGATGTGGAAACTAGATAAATATCTCTCTAATCTCGTGGTAGAGATGTGAAAACTAGATCAATATCTCTTTAATCTGGTGATAGAGATGTGGAAACTAGATCAATATCTCTCTAATCTGGTGGTAGAGATGTGAAAACTAGATCAATATCTCTTTAATCTGGTGATAGAGATGTGGAAACTAGATAAATATCTCTCTAATCTCGTGGTAGAGATGTGAAAACTAGATCAATATCTCTTTAATCTGGTGATAGAGATGTGGAAACTAGATCAATATCTCTCTAATCTCGTGGTAGAGATGTGAAAACTAGATCAATATCTCTTTAATCTGGTGATAGAGATGTGGAAACTAGATAAATATCTCTCTAATCTCGTGGTAGAGATGTGAAAACTAGATCAATATCTCTTTAATCTGGTGATAGAGATGTGGAAACTAGATAAATATCTCTCTAATCTCGTGGTAGAGATGTGAAAACTAGATCAATATCTCTTTAATCTGGTGATAGAGATGTGGAAACTAGATAAATATCTCTCTAATCTCGTGGTAGAGATGTGAAAACTAGATCAATATCTCTTTAATCTGGTGATAGAGATGTGGAAACTAGATCAATATCTCTCTAATCTGGTGGTAGAGATGTGAAAACTAGATCAATATCTCTTTAATCTGGTGATAGAGATGTGGAAACTAGATAAATATCTCTCTAATCTCCTGGTAGAGATGTGAAAACTAGATCAATATCTCTTTAATCTGGTGATAGAGATGTGGAAACTAGATAAATATCTCTCTAATCTGGTGGTAGAGATGTGAAAACTAGATCAATATCTCTTTAATCTGGTGATAGAGATGTGGAAACTAGATCAATATCTCTCTAATCTGGTGGTAGAGATGTGAAAACTAGATCAATATCTCTTTAATCTGGTGATAGAGATGTGGAAACTAGATCAATATCTCTCTAATCTGGTGGTAGAGATGTGAAAACTAGATCAATATCTCTTTAATCTGGTGATAGAGATGTGGAAACTAGATCAATATCTCTCTAATCTGGTGGTAGAGATGTGGAAACTAGATAAATATCTCTCTAATCTCGTGGTAGAGATGTGAAAACTAGATCAATATCTCTTTAATCTGGTGATAGAGATGTGGTAACTAGATCAATATCTCTCTAATCTGGTGATAGAGATGTGGAAACTAGATAAATATCTCTCTAATCTCGTGGTAGAGATGTGAAAACTAGATCAATATCTCTTTAATCTGGTGATAGAGATGTGGAAACTAGATCAATATCTCTCTAATCTGGTGGTAGAGATGTGAAAACTAGATCAATATCTCTTTAATCTGGTGATAGAGATGTGGTAACTAGATCAATATCTCTCTAATCTGGTGATAGAGATGTGGAAACTAGATAAATATCTCTCTAATCTCGTGGTAGAGATGTGAAAACTAGATCAATATCTCTTTAATCTGGTGATAGAGATGTGGAAACTAGATAAATATCTCTCTAATCTCGTGGTAGAGATGTGAAAACTAGATCAATATCTCTTTAATCTGGTGATAGAGATGTGGAAACTAGATCAATATCTCTCTAATCTGGTGGTAGAGATGTGAAAACTAGATCAATATCTCTTTAATCTGGTGATAGAGATGTGGAAACTAGATCAATATCTCTCTAATCTGGTGATAGAGATGTGAGCAGGTCACTCCCAAGAACACAAAACGGCATGTTCAATAGGCCTGATAAGCTGTATAAAACCCGTGATCTCACTTGCAGAGACTACAAGATCACATTAACTTTGAACCAACTTCTTATCACACTGAATTGGCGTAGGAAGAGTGGGGGTGGGGGCGGTCTGGACCTAACATTTCTCTTTATCTGGAGGGGTGGCATTTTCGGCCAACTGCAGAGTTTTAACGTGGAAAGGGGGCGACAAAGATCTTCGCCCCCCCCCCTTTTCCGGGCTGGACTAACAATAGCTATACCACTGATCATGGCTGCCACATGTAATTTCGGATTTGCTCTCATTTTTTAAATTTTTTCATTAAAATGGTGTATCCTTGAACAAAATTGAGAGCTGTACAACAAAATACCGCTAATAGTGACCTCCCATGAACAAAAAAGTTATGTCACTTTTGAGTAGGACGTGGCGATTTTTAATTATGTCACGTATTGAAATTCAATGACCATTTAAAATCTGTGGTCATTGTTTTAAATCTGCTTATTTCGTTTTTATCTCATTTTCTTAGGTGGAGTTTCAATACGCACATTTCATAGGTTATTGAGATGTTGCCATTTTGTTAAGCTGATCAACGACCCCAACAACGAGTTATATTCATTTCTAACTGGCCATATTTGGAGGATTTAAATCTGAATAATTCTTATAACCATAACTAGGATATTCTACGCTAGAATTTGCCAGTCCCAGTGTTTATGAATAACTACAATCAGGTCATTTAACGCTAGAACTTGCCAGTGTTTATAAATTAAGTTTTAAATTCATTCAGATAGATAAAGTATATTATGTGATAAACACCAAGCTCTATTATCAATGAAATGTGAATGAGAAAGTCAATAATTTGTCTGAAGTGACAGATTAATTTTTAAACAAACCGAAATTGAAACCAGAGCCGTTTTAGGGGTTTGGGGACCCTAAGCATGGAGCGTAGGTTGGGGGGCCCCGGAAGGGGGGTCCGGGGGGTGGAGCTCCCTCGAGCTGAGGAGAAATGAGCCTCAAAATGACAGTCCTGCCGCCACCGATCCACGATGTGTAATGGTTTAACCAGACTAACCGATCGCTATTTATACTTTCCCATTCCCACGGCCAAGCCCCCGATTTCCTGTCTGCCACCCCCAAAGCTCCCCCTGCTGCTTCCCTTCCCCTGTCTCCGAATTCAACTCAGAATGATAAATTTCAGGATGAGGAAGGTAACGTGAGTGAGACAGACGGCTGCATAGTCAGCGTATGCATAAGAACTGGCCTGTTAAAACAAGGGCGTATTTCAAACGAGCCGGGACGTAATTCAAACTGTCCGGGGTAGCGTGGCCAATCCAGGACAATACTGGTAACCCTTTGAATACATAAACACAAAGGTAGATATTCTAATGTCCTATGTTACATCTTTCTATAAAGTTCAATTAAAAAATAAAGAAACTCATCTTACCTGTTTGTTTCACTCCTCGTATGGTAACATCCACTGGTAGAGCAGTTTTTAGAAGCTCCTCCTGAAGTGCACTTATTTCTTTGGGCACTCTCATGTCATTGTCCACGGACCTGCCCATCATCTCTTGCGTCTTTTTGAACAATCGTGGCATTTTAGCTTATCACATTTGCCTCCAGTTTCAAAGTACACGAAGAATAGCTGAATGGCCTCCCTATGTCATCAGAACTATGTTGTTATAGTAAATATGTATATTACAGTATATCATGTAGGCCTACTTTTTTTTTTTTTAAAGTAACGTGTGCCTGTCTGATCGCATAGGGCCTACAAGAGACAACACACTACCGTAAGAATATCATACATTAAGCCCAATAATTTAACACAGCGTGAAAGTGGGCTAAATTTTGCTTGGAGTTATGTTACATTGATAAAATGATCTATAAATAGATCACGGTTAACGTGTGTCAGTCTTAGCACTCTTGGTATCAATCAATAATTAACGTAAAAATCTTATGACTCAAAGGCGTCATCAGATAATTTAAGTAGTTAGCCGATTTGTTAAATTTAGTAGATTTCCTGGAAGAATGTGTAAGTCTACTACTAGTTTAATTAGTGTATGGTGTTGTCAAATATTAAAACGTTTAAATTGATATCATACTAAGTTTAAGGGATCAGAGAAACTCTCAGAAACAATTAAATGTTTTCTATTTTTATAAACGTGTTTACTTCCCCTAGTAATGTTGATTGGCATTCTTGATGCAACGCCATGGCAACGACTGCCTGGCCACCAGGGCTGCCACTCACTTTTTTCAAATTTCCCAAGATTTGGTGAACAAATTTCCCAAGATTTCCCAAGATCATACAAATATATAAGAGTTTTTTTTTTAAAGGGGGTTTTCTATGTAATTAATGTAATAATAGATTGAATCAATGCCCCTGAAAAACATGGTGTATTAAATGACTGAAATTTATTGAAAAAGACATTTAAAACATGTTTATCACATTAAAAAAAAAAAAAATTGTTTTTAAAAAAATAATTTATAATCCAAAATATCAATACCCACTGGAGTTAGGCTACTAAATATTACCTCCGAATTCTCTGATAAAAATATAATCTACAATACATGTGTAATAGAAGTCACTTGGAAAAAAAAAGCATACAAGGCTAATCAACACAGAATTCCTTTTACAAAGGCAAAAGTTTCTTCATCAAAAAATGATTTTTTATTATTGTAAATCTGTTGATTACAAGTGGGGTTTGCAAAGCAATTAAGCAAAATTTATTAATAATAATTGTAGTTAAAATGGATTGATATTACGATGAAAACAATAAGTGTTTTATTTTTTCTTGTAAAATTTACATTATAACGATTTTTTCACCAAAAAAAAAAAAATTTTAAAGGAATTGTTCATTTATAATCCTACAACGTAGGCCTATACTGCCTATACTATTAATATCTTAGTTACCCGTGTTTCAATCCACAAATATTTTTTCTAATTGATGAAAATTAGGCTGGATTTTTTACAGATGCATTATATTTTGAACACATTGTAGAAGTAATTGAAATAATAAAATTCTACTATGGCATGGATTCTTGATTGAACACTATCGTTCACTCTTTGGCTTGTACTGTTTTTCGTATGGTTGCTAATGTCTAAGAGCATAATGATAAAGTTTCCGAGCCTACCCCCCCCCCCCTTTAATAAACATTCAAAACCTGGATGTAATTTGTAAATCTTCAATTTTTTTTTTAAAGAGAAAATTGAATTTTTTTTAAAAATTATTAACTTTTTAATAATTCACAATATTAACTTTAAAATCAGAAGAGTTTTTATTTATTTTATGAGTGGATTTAAAAATTAAAACCAGAAAAGAAAATGAAAACAATTAATTTTTTGCCTTGTTACTTTAAAAATTATTTTGCTTTATTTTTAATTTATTTTTTATCAGATATTGTTGCGTTTTTTTCGAAAAATATAACAAAATGTTCCCCCCAGTTAAGATTTCCCAAGGTTTTGCATGATTTTCAAAATTATTCCCCAGATCCCAAGGGGGGTCGTGAATTCCCAAGACCTTGGGAAATTTCCCAAGGTGTGGTAGCCCTGCTGGCCACACAGGAGAAATGTTGTTGCAATAACGATCACATACCATCACCTGTCACTAAGTTCCGCTTTCTGATCCACGGGGGCGGATCGACCTATCGGGCAACCGGCTACGAAAACAATTATTGAGTAAATACAAGTTTTTAACAATTCAACAACGTTGTAATATTTCACAATTCTTTTTCGAATTATTAACAGTCATTTCCTCTTTGAAGATGGGTTCAAACAATAGGAGGATGATTGAAAAGAAAATCGAGAACTTAATAACGTTTCACAAGAGTTCCAAGTTGTAAATAGAGCTGAGCAAAGTTCGACCCGACGGACGAATGTCCTGTTAAGTGTTGTATGAAGAACATGAGGATTTGGAGGTTGAGGCCGTCGTTGCCGTCTGTGCTTTCTGGTGTAAATAGAAGTCGATCAATAATCATTAATGATTAAAAATCAAGGACACCAATAATCAATTCATCACCCGGCCGCTGTGTCAAAATTACTACGCACTCAGTTACCATAAATAACAGGACCAGAAAAGTAGGGCCAAGTTACGCATGTTGAGAAGTGAGTGTTTGTAGTCCACCGAGAAAGTACGGATAAATCATTATGCAGATACTGAGATTGTAAATAACTAAATAACAATTTTGTGATGAGACTCTTCGATGGTTAAACTTACTTTATGTAATTGAAGGGTTCGTGAGACCGCGGTGCAGGTATTTAGAAGGACCTGCTTGGCCATTTAAATATCAGCTTTGAAAACGCTGTAGAAGTAGAAGACGAAGACATGGGTAATCATGTTGACCAATGCGTTGGACGGTGGGCAGGGGTCACTGGACAAATTATTGTATGTTCCACTATGACTCTGCCTGCCGCCAAAATATCCATCTGCGACACCCCCCCCCCACACACACACACACACACATACTCACGACGCTCCCCTTAACCCCACCAGTGGAGTAGGAAGGGGTGAGGAGAGGGGCGTACACGGCACTCTTACTTTATATTGAGGGGAAGTAATGCAGTCTTTTCCAAGGAAGGGGTGCAGCAAAACGCTTGGCACTAACCCTATCTACGTTACTGACCCCCCACTCCCCCCAAACCCCTAAAAATACTTATAGGCCCTATATTAAATTATTCTTCCACTACCCTCCAATAAATACATTAAAATCCCGTAGCATAATATTTAATTAGATTGCCAGTTTTACGACCATTATTTACTTCCGTAATATTTCAAGAACACACTTTAGGAAAATTATTTTTATGATTAAGCGATTATAAATAGAAATGCAATATTCTATTATATAGATTAGTAATCCCATGAGTAAGCAACTATGTTTGGAAACACATCCCCCACAACCCCATTGACACGGTTCGGTAAAAAAAAATGACACAGTTCAGTGACGATTAAACAGCAATAGACGGGATGCTCAATGTTGTGAAGGGTGGCGTGGGTGGTTGGACTTGCTATTGCGCAGAATTTCACAATCATGTTTGTTAGGGATATGTGAAAATGTTTATTCTCGCTACAAAATACATACCTGCAAAGCAGAGGAACGAGTGTGTTCCACAGACTCAAAAAAAATGTCTCATTTATTCGTTCCTTATTTTCAATGGGTTAAGTGATCTAGAAGAGGGGACAGGCCCTGTGTTTCTGACAGGCCCTGCGTTTCTGACAGCCCCTGTGTTTCTGACAGGCCCTGTGTTTGTGACATGCGTTTCTGACAGGCCTTGTGTTTCTGACATGCCCTGTGTTTGTGACAGGCCCTGTGTTTCTGACGTGCGTTTCTGACATGCCCTGTGTTTCTGACAGGCCCTGTTTTTTCTATCATTTGACTAAAACGTGGAAAAAGTGGTGGAAGGTGTCAAAATGACAGTCAAAATAATTTCAATTGTACGCAGTAACTGTCCATAATTAGCTGTCACTTAAAACCTTTCAACTATGTCAAATCAACAAGTTGGAATTTACAGTGATGATTCTTTTAATGCTGTTTCTGATGTGCTGAAATAAACTAGCCAAGAAAGATTTGTGAGTGGGGACATACACACCACCTACAAGCAGGTCAATATCAACCAAATGACCTAAATCTAAGAGGCATTCAATCACAAGTTGTCTTCACTTTCACTGGAGAAGCTGTCCACAAGATGTTTTCTTTTCTGAAAAAAGGCAGACATTGAAGACCCAAGAGACCACTTGAATCGCTCAACTTCATGTCAATCATGTTTTGTAATGTCACAAACAGTCTCTGTATAGTTGTCCCTTCTATCATTAGAGTGGATGAAATGCACACAATCAAATATGTGGGGAAAGACATGTATTCTTACAGCCATGGGCGCCCGCGGGGGGGGGGGGGCAAAGGGGGCACTTGCCCCCCCTGGATTGATTGGATAAAAATTTTTAGACAAAAATAGACAAAAAATGTATTAAAGAAAAGAGAAAATAAAGAGAAAGTAACTAAGCTGATGTCCTGTCTGTTCGTTCACCATAAGGGGAAAGACATGTATTCTTACAGCCAGGGGGGCCCGCGGGGGGGGGGGGCAAAGGGGGCACTTGCCCCCCCTGGATTGATTGGATAAAAATTTTTAGACAAAAATAGACAAAAAATGTATTAAAGTAAAGAGAAAATAAAGAGAAAGTAACTAAGCTGATGTCCTGTCTGTTCGTTCACCATACTAATACACTACAGTAAATTCAAACTACTTTAAAACATTACTAAAAAATTTTTGCCCCCCCTTAGGATGTTAATCAATTTTTTTGCCCCCCCCCCAGACAGTTTTCTGCGGGCACCCATGCTTACAACACAAAAACTCAGTTTTTAAACATAAAAATAACTTGCAACTACTGGGGCATTATTCAGTCATATATAAAACAATTACAAACTATTTTACACCAGTAAGAGCAGTTTAATATAGAAAATACAGAAAATTAATTTCAATATAACAAATTTTGTAATAAACTTATTTGTGTATGAAACTTGTAAAATTAAAGCATTTTTAATAAAGAATACCAAAATTCAAAATTAAATTTAAAAAAAACTATTGTAAATTATGTTTCTGTAAAGTTATTTTGTATTGCTTTTAATTTTTAAGTCCAGTTCAAATATTATGAGCTCATGCATTTAATTAGGGTATTTCAATTTTGCACTGTGTCTTGGT
Source organism: Lymnaea stagnalis (assembly GCA_964033795.1). NCBI lineage: Eukaryota > Metazoa > Mollusca > Gastropoda > Lymnaeidae > Lymnaea > Lymnaea stagnalis. The sequence continues at coordinate 1,704,907 of CAXITT010000061.1, forward strand.
TGAGACTGCAGCAAAGTGATCAAAGGCAAACCTGAAAATTTATAGATGTGAGCAGATGACAAGTGATGGAAAGCCAATGCGGTAGGCTAAACAAGATGACAGTCAACTGATATGGCATATGAGGTCTATGACAGTCGACTGATAGGCTTATGACAAATATGACAATTGACTGATATGGCTTATGATGAATATGACAGTCAACTGCTTTGGCATATGAGGAATATGACAGTTGACTGATAACCAGTACGGTATGCTAAACATATAACACTCAGTCAATATGACATGGGACCAAATGACAGTTAAATGTCTCACATGACATATCACTGATATGACAAATGACCGGTATGACAAATGACTGACATAACAGATAACCAATATTTACAATCAACTTTTATGACAGGTCTAGCAACCCATGATCAATCAAGAAACACAAAAATGCATCACATGGCTGCCAGTGTTATGACTGCCAGTGTTATGACTGCCAGTGTTATGGCTGCCAGTGTTATGAATGCCAGTGTTATGACTGCCAGTGTTATGACTGCCAGTGTTATGACTTGCAATGAATCTACAATGTTCAAGAGCCAAACAATTTTTTAACATTATTTATTACATTATTTTAGTGCATAATGGAGCAGCCCCAAAGACCAGTTTAAAGACACTAACAAATAGTTGCAGACAACAGCAATTACCCCTTGTTAATTTTTCCTTTCAGTTAATAATTCTATTTAAATAATCCTTTAAATGTTGTTTTTTTAATATTGTAACGCATAGATATATTCTGATTTAAAAAGTGGTAAAAATAATTTGTTACATTTTAATCCTTATTGTAAATATAGGTAAATAAATCCAGAAAAAGATTGAAATGATGCAGTTATTTATTGGCAGAACAGCTTATGTCAAGGTTGAAAACAAACAAGTTATTTTTATAGGGTTCTAAAAAGAGGAATAACTTATCAACCAAAAATAAAGTATCCAACACCAATAACAGAGAAAACTGGACTTACCGGTTACAAAATAGTTTTTTTTTTCTCTTGAAGTAATAACTTAATCAAAGACTATTTAGAAAAAGCTCAAAATATTTTACCTTTCATATAAAAGTTTGCCACTTTGTAAATTCTGTCCAATAATATCATAACCTTTAAATTGATTTTATGCATATTTGATCAATGTTAAAACTCAAGAAATGAATGAAAGCAACAGATGTAAATTGAATATGCAACTATTATAATTTTATAAACTGAGAGTATATACTTTAAGGGATGTAAACATGAAAAATCAATTAGCAACATCACTTTGTTTGTATAACCAATGAAACAAAGTGTACATCACTGCAGTATCCAATGTTTAATACATTGCCGTTAAAATACAAAATAGAAATAATTTCTCTTTCAAATATGTCAGTTAAGTATAGATTAGTTAAGCTTTGGAATTTCAAATCAAAGACTTTGGATAATAGGATTCTGATAATATGAAATTTTCAAAACTCAAAAATGTTTTTTAATGTATGCACCGATATGTCGGCACTGAGCACAGTTTTAAAAGAAACATTTTGTAAATTTGAAATTCTCAACATTTGGAGATCAATGTCTAAAGTGAATAAGCTTTAAGTATTTGTTTTTAGTTAAACTAGAAATTTAAATAACTGAACCTAATGAATAAATGAGATTGAAAAGAAAGAGCATTAATGTGTAAATAGTAAAAATTGACATGAGTTTTACGAGAAGAAAAACAAAATTAAATAAATATTAATGGAAATAAAGGTTTCTAAAATCTATATGAATGGACCTAAATAAATATCCACATACAGTAGAGCAGCCAAAAATAATGACAGCGACAAGAAATACACTTAGCTCATATAAATTAATCAATTTTAAAGCCCTTCATTATTTTTTAGCTTAAAAAAAATTAACTATAACAATATTTATTTTAAAGGTAAATTATGTATATATATATATTTATGGTTTTTTGTGCATGCCTTAGATCAGAAATTCTTAAACTCAATTTTTAAAGCTAATTTGAGGTTCAAAATTTATTTTTGAAATGTATTTTAATCTGCATGAAGTCCATTATTTGAAAAGGATATTTTGGTGTGCTAATATGAAAATGTTTTCATCACAACATAATCAGATTTTCCAAAATGTCATTACATAATATAAATTGCAACTTACGGCTTTAAAGTTTGAATAAACACTTCCATCGTGAATTTAAGAAATTGTAAAATGAGATGAAAAATACATGTTAAAACATTTTTTTCTCAAAGTTTCTAATGTAAAAAATAAAGGGCCAAAAAAATGTCCCCTTAAACATGCATTATCGAAATTTCATAGAAATGAAAGCCCTTATTGGATTAATGGTCAGTGCTACATCTGAACAGTGTTTTCAGGAATCCAATTTCCCATCATCCATGAAGCAGAAGCTTTTCCACCTGCTTTGAGAGGTGTTTATCAGTTATATTGACTGTGCTGTCATTCACTGGATTTAGTTTGTCATATCTGGAATAAATGAAACATAAAGTTATGAATTATATCAGCTGGTTGAGTGGTTTTCACAGAGAAAAGAATATGTAACATAAATTCATGATATTTTTGTGAACAGTAGTTCAAAACAAGAGCTGGGAAATATTTGTGGCAACAAATTTACCAATATATAAAATATATTGAATGTTTTGTGTTGCTGCCTGTGCACAATTCACAGGAATCTCCTGCCCACTCAAAAAAAAAAAACCTCCAAAAACAATATAATGACCAATGATTTGTGAATCATTAAAAAAATTCATGGCTACAAACCTGTTTTAAAAAATATATAGAACTGGTTACACCACTAAAAAAAAAATTCCTCTTTAGAAAACATACCTGCCTCTGCCCCTTTTAGAAAACATACCTGGCTTTATCACATGCTTAAATTATATTTAATATTTAAAACATTAAGAAATGTGCCACATGCATTTTTGAATCACATTCCTTTATAAATATACTTACACAAAGAAGAATCGTGTGCAAACAAATTCACTGTTTTCACAAGTCCATATTTCCTTATTGTGTCTGTGAAGGCTTGGGCAGTTGATCACTTGAAAAGCAAAATAAAAAATTTTAAGTTTATACTTATTTAATATTCATTACATTGATTGTTGTGTCAACACAGCTGTGACAGACACAGCTCACGACATCCTCTGTAAACATCGACCAACCCGAAAACCATGGGTGACAGCTGACATACTTGATCTGTGTGATAAACGGAGGCAGTTAAAGAAAACAAAAATGGTAAATACAGAGCGGGCCATTAAATATAGGACAGTTAATCAAGCCATCAAAAAAGGTATGAAAAGCACAAAGAAGAACTGGATTGAAAAGTAATGCTACGACATTGAAAACTGCTTGAAGAAAAACAATAGCAAAAAAGCTTACCAGTTGGTGAAAGAACTAACCATTGCAAAACAAGGGCTAGTTTTACCATACAGGATAAAAATGGTAAATGTTTGACCAAAGAAAATGATATCATCAAACGATGGACTGAATACTGTTCAGAGCTTTATAATGAAAGTATAAAGATAAACCCAGAGATCCTTAATGTCCCTCCAGCAACAGACAATGATAACAACCCTATTCTCCGCGCAGAAGTAGAAGCAGCAGTCCAGGCACTCCAAACAGGAAAGGCCGCAGGAGTGGATAATATCCCTGCCGAGTTGATGAAACAAGGAGGAGAAGCAATGATAAGTGCCCTATTCAATATTTGTAACAAAATATGGCTTACAGGAGAATGGCCCAAACCATGGACCCAATCACTCATCGTCACCATCCCCAAAAAAGGTAACCTACAGCTATGCCAAAACTATCGCACAATTAGCCTAATAAGCCATCCAAGCAAGGTTATGATGAAGATCATATTGAACCGACTAAAACCATATGCCAACAGAATCATTGCTGAAGAACAGGCGGGCTTCAGGCAAGGACGGGGCCCTGCTTAGAAGATCCTAAACCTCCGAATACTATGTGACAAATATGCTCAACACCAACAAAATCTATACCACGTCTTTGTTGACTTCAAGAAAGCATTTGACAGGGTTTGGCATGCTGCTTTATGGGCCACCATGAGGCACTACAACATCAACACAAACCTAACCAGCATGATATGCAACCTCTATGATAAGGCCACCAGTGCAGTCTTCCTCAACAACAACATCGGAGAATGGTTCAAGACCACGGTTGGAGTACGACAAGGCTGCCTGCTCTCCCCCACCCTATTCAACATCTTCCTAGAGAGAATTATGTCAGATGCTCTGGAAGCGCATGAAGGGACAGTCAGCATTGGTGGCAGAACAATCACCAACCTATGCTTTGTGGACGACATAGATGTGCTGGCTGGGAACGAAGAAGAGCTAGCCGACCTGGTAAAGCGTCTCGAGAAGACCTCGTCGTCCTACGGCATGCATCAGTGCCGAAAAGACAAAACTGATGACAAATAATACCGCAGGCATCACCACTGAAATTAAGGTCGGGGAGACTGTCGACTGCTTCAAATACCTAGGAGCAATAGTCTCAAAAGAAGGCTCCAAGCCCGAACTGTTGTCTAGGATTGCGCAGACTACAACAGCACTAAAAAAAGCTCAAGAAAATATGGAATGACAAAAATATAGCCCCCAGCACCAAAATCAGGCTGATGCGCTCATTAGTCCTCTCAATTTTCCTGTATGCCTGCGAATCCTGGACATTAACAGCCGATCTTGAAAGGAAAATAAAGGCGATGAAGATGAGATGCTTCAGAAGCATTTTTGGCATCTACTGTAAGGACCATATCTCCAATGATACAGTGAAAGAAAGGGTTCGTCAGGCAATTGGGGAGTACGATGACCTACTGGTGACTGTGAAAAAACGCAAATTACAATGGTACGGCCACGTAACAAGGAAACATGGGCTTGCCAAAGAAATATTGCAGGGCACCACAAGACGAGGAAAAGAAGAAGAGGAAGACAAAGAAAAAGGTGGGAGGAAACATCAAAGAGTGGACCTAAGCTCTGTGCCCAGTACCTTGGTGAAAATGTGCACTGGTCTGAAGAGGTTGTTGAATTGCTGGCAAATGACGAGGATATAAACATGAGTTTCATCCTAAAATAATTTGTTGAATGTTTATGTTTGCACTAAGACTCCCTGAAAGTGAGTTGATGCAACGGCGAATCTTTGAGATATCAGCTTTAATCGACACTTTAGATTTTAATTTTGGCCAAAAAAAACTTGCGGCACTGGTTTCTAGATATACCGTATTCCTGGAAAACTATGATGACATTCTGCTAATGTTGAGGATCAGTATTGTAACTGAAGGTTTGTGCTTGCAGAAAATATGAAATGTGGATTGTGTCAAGGTGTTAGAATCACTGAGAATCACTGAGCATCTGTTTGTGCCAGGCGAACTATAAGTGTGCCGGTATACCGTAGGGATAAAAAGGGAAAGGGGGTAGTTTGGTAGTGTGTGCAGGTGGTCAGTTGGTCATTAGAGCATGGAGAGCGAGTGGGGTAGTATCAGCGTTACAGTATTGTTAGTTGGTGTTGTTAGAAATAGTAATAGTAGTAAATAGTAGTGTTCTGATCCAAGTAGTATGTGTGGTTCTTAGGCTAAACTAGTTAGCAGAACCCACAGTACTCATGGGAGGATACTTAGATTAGATTGTAGTAGATTATATAATAAACGCTTAGAATTAATAACTCAAAGAACGCTTGTGTCCAGTGTTTGTGTACTGGTGTTTAGTGAGTGTGTGTTAGTAAATGATCATACCCCTTAGACAACGAAGCCACACGAACGTATTCGTGACAGATTGATGCAGACTTTCTACAAGATAGTTCGATTTGTAATAAATGAGGAGCAATTTGACGACATTGCCATTTGTTGGATATTTGAACTACATTTCTTTCATCGAGCTTCGATAAGGAACATGGATTAAGAAATAGGCTGGAAGAGTTATATTTAGACATGCTTATGAGGATTAAATTGTATCAGAATGATGGACATCAAATCAACTTGACCATGTGTATAAAAGATGGATATCGTTGAAAGATGCCAGAGTACCTCCAGAAATGAGTCAATCAAATGACAAGCGGCCATTAGTAGTGGGTGTGTTGGAATTTAGTTTCTTGACCCAAAGACGGGATAAATAATAGACATATTTATAGCTTTGATGGAACTATTGTGACATTTCTGATTATAATTATTTAATTATAGTTCCTTTATTTATTTATATAAAATTTTTTGCATTTTTGTAATTTCCGTGTGTGTGTGTATTTGTGGGCTGTTAAATTTTGCACATAAAAAATTGATGCTGTAAAACTTTGCACACAACTGTATGATTTTGGACACAGATCAGAAAACCTTAGAGGGAACACTGCCTGCCAACACAGTGAATCCTTAAAAATAGCATAAACTCTAGTGACCAAATAAAATGTGCTGCTATTTATAGGTTCAGTCAGATAGATGATCATGCACAATAATAAAGAAGAGAATATATGCACATTGAAATGAAATAGACATTAGAAATCAATAAGAAAGTGCATTCATTTACATGTATGTGTATTAACCACAAAACTCAAATGAAACTAAAAAAGATTTTACAGTGCTTAACTCAGTACATTTACATCAACGTGTACATGTTAAGTATTTGAGAAGTGTGTTATCAGCATGTACGTGTACAGTATTTGACAGGTCTGTTATCAACATGTACATGCACAGTATTTGAAAAGTCTGTTAGGAACATCTAAACATGAAATATTTGCACATGTGAACAGTGGCTAATTTGATCGTCTTGCTTTTAATATGCATTGGTAAATTTCCCACGAGTCCCACAATTCAATCACAACCCTCAGTGTTATGTAGTACACTTTTCCCATGCTTTAACTTTGTTTCACTGCACATTAGATCCCTAGCAGACGGTAGCATTTGTTGTGGGCGTGGCCTATTCGTTTGATGTATCTTGTTTACTACAGGCTTCCAATTAAACATGGTTAGTAGGTCTACTAGTATCTTGTGTAAGGTTCTCGATTGAATTAGAAAAGTAAGGGCGTTTCTAGACGCGTTGGTAGACCCACATATATAAGGGATTGACAGGCACAGAGAGAGACAGATTCAGATAGATATGTGTTACTTTACGAGACGTGTATTAGTCTTTGTGTTCTTATATATGTGTTTATTCGCATTTCGTCATTGTTCATTATAAATTGGCAAATTGTACTAACTGTGTACCGGTACAGATCTACCATACACTGTAAGTTGATCATTTGTAATTATATTTCTTTTGTTTTATAATTGTATTATTACTAAATTAAATTTGATTATTCTAACTGGTACTGTCTTCGGTGTCGTATTTTTGTTATTGTATTTCTCTATGGTATCGTCCTTTGTTAGGCACTGTTTGAACGAGCCATAACATAAAACAAGAGATTAATTTCTCACAATAGAAGTCAGTGCGTAACACTCAGTCTTGTGTCCACATGGCAACAAGCCGCACCACCCTGACTTAGAAAAGCACAGCAGGGTAACAGACTGATCAGCAAAGTAAAATAGTTAACACACCCAGTGCATAAGGGAATTCAGCACCACAATTTATCCACACAGAAACCTTTGCAAATTTTGGCGCATGACAGAATCTGCTATCCGTGACAGTTGAGAGTAAGAACATTTGCCACGGGGTGTGCCATTTTGAGGTTCGCTATTCACAATTTTCATTGTGCTTGTATGATGCAGAAAAATTCCAAGAGTTTTCTTAAAGTTGTAACTGTAGGGCTTCATAGTTTTCAGAACAGAAAATTTTCTCCCTTTTTTTATCAAACGTTTTTGCTGCATATTCAAAGTCAAAGGTATATTGTGGGGATTTCTTTCATGTCAACAAGTATAGATGCTGACAATCCATTCTGTCTTGTGGTAATGTTCTCATTTGTTGGCTTGCTCCAAAGAAATTACTTTCATGGATATAACAAGGTGTGTCGTTGGATATTTTGATATAATTATCAAACTACCTTACTAAATACTTAAGGATATGCTAACTTGACATCAAACCATTAACTCAAACAAAAATGTATTTTTAAAATTGTTCAACATTTCCACTTGCTAATTAATGTGCATTCTTCAACTCCATCATTCCTGTACTGGTGTATGAGTGTCTCATGATTTTATGTTTAGTCACACATGTTTTTTAATTCATTTATTTCAAGCGGTTGAAGTTTGCCTTGATTTGTGTTGTCTACTTCTAGTTAAACTTGTTTCATGCATTTTGTATTGTTTATCTTCTTGGTTTGGATTTTATATACATTCACCTTTCTTCAGTTTTTGAGGGGGAGTATTTTAATGTAATCTTAATATTAATATCTACTTATCTTCACTATTTAAATGTATAGTAATCTTAATATTAATATCTACTTATCTTCACTATTTAAATGTATAGTAATCTTAATATTAATATCCACTTATCTCCACTATTTGTTCAGTTGCTTGGAAAAGATCTACGAAGAGGCACCACGACATGATATTAAAATAGTGATTGGAGACTTCACTGCCAAAATAGGAAAAGAAAAGGTGTTCATGCCAACTATTGGAAAGGAAAGTCTGCACGAAGAATCCAATGACAATGGGATCCGACTCATAGACTTCGCGGTAGGAAAAGGGATGTCAGTTAGCAGCACCAAGTTTCCGCACAAAAATATACATAAAGCTATGTGGAACTCACCAGATGGAATCACCCGCAATCAAATCGATCACGTTTTAATAGATTGAAGACATGGATCAGATATATTAGATGTGAGAAGCCTTAGAGGAGCAGATGAAGACTGGGACCATCTACTTGTAAGGGTGAAATATAAACAGAGAATAAGCTTAATTCACAATGGTCGTAATCAAAGAGAGAAACGATACGATTACCAAAAGCTGCCCAAAGACCCATTAACTGCAAAAGCTTACCAGAATGAAGTAGAAGCACAATTAGAAGCATCGCACGAGGAAATAAACGGGGAAAACAACATAAATGATCAGTGGGATAGGATAAAAAATGCCATTAAAAGATCAGCAGAAAAAGTAGTGGGATTTCAGCAAGCCAACAATAGAGTAGGCTGGTACGACAATGAATGCAGAGAGACTGTGGAAGAAAGAAACAAAGCACGAATGATCATGTTACAAAGGGAAACCAGAAAGACAACACAAGCATACAAGGAAGCCAGAAGGAAAGCAACAAAAATGTGTAGGAAGAAAAAGAGGGAATGGGAAAAGGATAAACTAAAGGAAATAGAAGATTTATCAAGAGAGGGAAATATAAGAGGAATGTACATGAAGATAAAAGATGAAAAGAATGGATACCAAGCCAGACCGCAAATGTGTGAGAGCCACAATGGAGAATTAATCACGGAAAATAGTAAAGTATTGGAGAGGTGGGCTGAATATTTTGAGGACATACTGAATGCAGACAATAGACAAGAAGAAGATTATCAACTCCCACAGGGAGGACCAGACCCTTTTATACAATGCCCAACACTAGAAGAAACCAAAAAAGTAATTAATTACATGAGAAATCACAAAGCCCTCGGACAAGACCTTATCACAACAGAACTGATTAAATATGGAGGAAAAGAACTACACAATCAGATACATAAACTTATAACTAAAATTTGGCAAGAGGAGAAAATCCCGACAGAATGGGAAACAGCATTAATAACCCCAATACACAAGAAAGGCTCAAAACTTCAGCGCACAAACTATAGAGGAATCTCCCTATTAAATGTTACATACAAAATACTGACGAAACTTATTGCCAAAAGACTACAACCTTACACTGAAGAAATACTAGGTGATTACCAATGCAGATTCAGGCCTAACAGGTCAACGACTGATCAAATTTTCACAATCAGATGCCTATTAGAGAAATGCTATGAATTTAATATACCAGTACATCAACTCTATGTCGAATATAAAATGGCCTATGACAGCATCAAAAGAAACTATTTATATGAGACTCTGCAGGAGTTTGGGATACCCAACAAACTGACAAGGCTAATACATGTAACACTAATCAACTCAAAAAGCAAAAATCAAGATTCAAGGAGAATATTCAAGGGAATTTAGGGAGGCCTAAGACAGGGAGACTCACTGTCTTGTATGCTCTTTAACCTAACATTGGAGAGAGTTATTAGAAGCATACACATTGACACTCGAGGAACGATATTAGGATACTTTCTGAGGGAAACTCAAGACCCACAACCAACGGGCACACTCTACAACCAACCACTTCAGTATCTTGCATATGCTGATGGATTAGCACTTCTAGGGAAAAGTATAAAAGACATATCAAAATCCTTTATTGAATTAGAAGACGCATCTTTACAAGTAGGGCTGGAAGTTAACAACCAAAAAACAAAATACATGACCATGATAAGAGAGGAACAAACAGATGAAACAATTAAAATTAGAAACCAAACTTTTGAAAAAGTAAATCAATTCAAATACCTAGGATCCTTGTTAAATGAAAGAAACGAATTACTTACATAAATAAAAGAAAGAATATCAGCCGGAAACAGGGCATACTTCAGTAGTCAGAAAATACTCAAAAGTAAAAACATTACAAGAGAAACAAAGAAAACTATTTATAAAACTGTGATCAGACCAGTTGTAACATATGCAAGTGAAACTTGGACCCTAACAAAAACAGCAGAAAACCTATTAAACACATGGGAGAGGAAAGTTCTCAGGAAAATATATGGGCCAACAAAGGATGAATATGGATGGAGAATACGAACCAACCAGGAGTTATACAGTCTATATCAGGATCCCACGATAGTGGCAGAAATAAAAAGAGGCAGGCTACGCTGGGCAGGACACCTAGAGAGAATGCCAAATGACAGAGGAACGAAGAGGGTACATCACCAATACCCCAGAGGAAAAAGGCTCAAAGGCAGACCTAGGCTTAGGTGGATAGATGATGTAGAAAAAGATCTACAGCAGCTGAAAGTCCAAGCATGGAAAAGAAAGGCATTAGTTAGGTCTGAGTGGAAGGAAGTAGTGAGGCAGGCCAAAGCCCTACATGGGCTGTAGAGCCACAGGGATGGATATCTCCACTATTTAAATGTATAGTAATCTTAATATTAATATCTACTTATCTCCACTATTTAAATGTATAGTAATCTTAATATTAATATCTACTTATCTCCACTATTTAAATGTATAGTAATCTTAATATTAATATCTACTTATCTTCACTATTTAAATGTATACTAATACTAATATTAATATCTACTCACCTTCACACAATGTTATACAAGCAAGATGTGCAACATCCTCATGTAAGAAGTCACTAGGCAGGGCTTCCTAGAAGTTGATAATGTTGAATTAAATTTGTGTTAAAAAACGAAACTATTATTTAAAAATTATTTCTCACACCTACCTGACTTACAAAAATGCAGGAAAATTGAAATGTGGATCTAAAAGTACCAGTAACCAAAAGAGTACATGAATATAGTAACTCTTAGATAACATTATTAAAAGTATACCCTGTAGCATTTGTTACATTGACAGTTTTAAAAGCAATTTTATCTTAACAAATTATAATCCCTCAGATTGCCTCTATCCCCCAACCTTGACTTTATAAATAAAAAAATATGTCATCCATTGTATGTAGACTATGTTAGTTCCTAAATGCCATGTGTTAAAGGCTGGGCTATTACTGTATAACATAGCAAAGCTGCAACTAAAGGGATAAGTAAGAAAAACGAAACTGATTTAAAACTTTGGAATGTTGATTCCCCATGGCAACAAATATATTCATAAAATATTGATGTATGTGACTGGAAAACTGTTGTCAGGGTTGATCTTATACATAGCACTCCCTCTTTTGCCCCAAGTTCATTGCTAAAATATAGATTTATTCTCCATTTAATTTTGGGGCTCGGTACCATTTTTTGGTGTGTTTTTTCTTTAGTTCTCACTTTCTTAACAAGCATAGTTATGCATTCCCCATCAATATAAGATATATTACATATGATGTCCATATGTCTGTGTGCGTGTGAGGAGTATGAGTTGTAAAACAAAGTGGGGTGGTGGGGGTTTAGAGTTGGGGAGTTTGGTTCTGGAGGGAAAAAAAAAAGGGGGGTGGGGGTGTGTGTGTGTCTAACCATACACACAAAAAAAATCTCAAAATGAAGGATCGTCTGGTTTTATGTTACATGTTTCAACTACTAACAAGACTTTTAACCAAACTATTCAGTGCTACAGCTTACATCATTAGATTGGTAATACGTCACATAGGGAAATGGTGTCGGTGGGCCGTCGAGCGCGAGCTCTTAATCACCCCCCTCCCCTCTCGGCACACCTCCACAAGGGCCATAGGCCGGGTTTCCCGCCGCCAGACCATGCGGCCACACGCCGGGAACCTCCCCCATAGCCTGGGGGACGCCCGGTCGACCAAAAACGCTGTGTTTTAAGCGTTCGCAGTCGACTTTCCCAGAGAGTCAGGGTGGGTTTGATTCTACTCCGGGGGAAAATGTGTGGTATTACCTCCCCCCCCCCTCCCCAACCGCCCAAGGAGTCTTTCGGTCGGGACAGAAAGCAGGGACTGGTGATACAAACAAAATGATGTCATTAACTGATAATTCAACAAATTTCCTGGAAAGAATTTTAACTATAAGAATGAAATACATTACTTGAGATGTTACTTTACTATTCTTTTTTTTGTTGCTATCTTTTATTGGTTCTGTTTTCACAAGGCAGTAGCGGAGTGACATGGATAGTTGCGGGCTCAAGTAAATGCCATGACCATAGGCTGCACCATTGAGCTGATGATGAAAATTAACTTATTTTTATTGAAAATGGAAACAATGAGATAGGATATCTTATAACAGTAATAATTAACTAATAACAAGACGAATAATTTTTTACATCCGTAATTACTCATGTTTTTAAATTAAATTTTCTTGACATTTAGAATTTCTAAAACAAATAGAAATTAATAAGACAGGTTTGACATTGGTGTTCCTCTCCATATAGGAAGAAGTCAAAATTGTTATATATAATTCTAAAAAATTGTTTAGGTTACCTGTCTGTGAGTCCCACTAGCCACAATTAAACCTTCTCTAACAATGGAGTGCCAGTTCTCAATAGGAGAACCACTGTTGTGAAAAAATAGAATAGAAAAGAAAAAAATACTTACAAAATTTTGTAGTGGGTTACTATTATTTTAACTTATTTTATCTAAGGTTAAAGAAATAACAGTCAGATTTAGCCTTCCACTAAACTAAAAGATAGGCTTCCAAACAATGTCTACCAGGTGCCAAATCATCTAGCCAGGATTCCTTATTATAATAATTATATCCTCAAATAAGTATATGCTGAATTATTATAGTTACATACATCCCTAATTCTGAGTAAAATCCCTAATTCATGACATTAAAAAAGAAAATAAAATGAGTAAAACAGAGTATGGTTAAACCTGAAAAATTAAACGTAACAAAACAGCGAACGTGTCGGCAGAAAGCCTTCGTCAGCGAACAAAACAACAGAAAAAACGTTATAAAAATAAGAAATAGCACTTAGCTGGTAAGTAGTATCTGTGGGCAGCAATAGAAGTGTGGCAGAAGGAAAATGAGTNTTCTTATTTTTATAACGTTTTTTCTGTTGTTTTGTTCGCTGACGAAGGCTTTCTGCCGACACGTTCGCTGTTTTGTTACGTTTAATTTTTCAGGTTTAACCATACTCTGTTTTACTCATTTTATTTTGTACTAACCTGATTGCAGTCTCTCCCCTTATTACCCCATTAAAAAAGAGAACCAATAAAATACAAATTCAGTGTTTGTTTATTAGATTCGAATTTGGAGAGAAAAAATTCTGCTGACATAGTTTCAATCAGTTGCATGATTGTTACAATCACATTTCATTTAATTCACTTTGGTACTTTTCAACTTGTACAAAATCTAATGCTATATATTTTTTTATATCACTGTTTTATTCTTTATAACAAAAATGCGTGTAATATAAAAGTTTCCTCACTTTTTAGTTATTAATTTATTAAAATCTTAATTAAGATAATTTCTTGAGCCATGAAAAGATTTTTGAAATCAAAATGGTTTAGGCATGTTTAAAAAATAATAATTTTAGAGTGTTGTCATTATTTTTTATAAAAACATTTTTAAGTATTGGAAGATGTTATAAAGGAACAGAACTTACTGGAAGGCAAACACACTTCCATATTTCTCCTTGTTTAACCTAAAACGTCTGTCCTCAACAGGGGGACTGTTTCTCAACCAGAACTGATGTTTAGTTGTCATAAAGGAAAGCCGCTGTAAATAGAGAATATATGATTGATTTCTGTACTTGGGCTAACAACGGAATTAAGCTTTTTCAAACTAACGCATTCCATTTTGTAAAATAATCAAATAATTTATTTTTAAAAAGTTTACCTTGAAGCAGCATTTCCCAAACTTTTTTTACATGACCTGGTTGTTTTTATACTGTTATTTTAGGGATTTCTATGGAACCAAAGAAAAAATCTCAAAAACAGACATACTAGTTAAGTTTTGAAGAATTTTATTTTTGTGACTTGTTATTTTTGCTTTTGAGGCCTGGTAATGTGATGCCACCAGGCATTTGGGAAACGCTGCTTTAAAGTGTACAGGGTATTAAAAACAGCATTTATCTAGAAGCTGTAGCGAATAGACTTAAATTAAAGTAAACCACAGGGTTTATTTATTATATGGATTGGAGCTGCTCTGATCTTATGACAATAAGAAATTATATACCAATAGTTGACATAGGATAAGATAATAAACTAATAACAATTTATATTATATTGATTAATTTTTATTATTTATTTATTTAAATTAACAAAAAATTTAAAAATTAAAAACAATTCAATTTTTTTAGTATAATAAAATAAAATCAGAAAAAGGCAGTTTACTTTCACCAGTCCAGATCTCCATTAAAGTTCTTCTATAAAACACTTGACAAATGTCAATATTCTGGGATGATTATTCCATATAATTAGAAAAAAAGACCCTGTCTATCCATGTTACTCCTTGACCATAAATCGGTCAAGGAAAAGGGTTAAGACAGGAGTCGTAAATTTTTGGTTTCTTTTAAAATTATTTCCTTATTAATGTGAGAAGCTGATTTAAATTTACGAGAAGAAACTGATTTTACCACTCTCTCTCAATGGCTAGTTTCCATCACATGGAGAATGGCGTCAGTGGGCCGGTCGACCGTGAGCTCTTAATGCCCCCTCCCCCCGGCACACCCCCCCCCGAGCCAAGCCCAGGTTTCCCCGCCACCAGACCGTGCCGAAGGACCCCGGGAACCCCCCCCCCCTCGACCTGGGGGATGTCCGGCCGACCGAGAACGCTGCGTTTAAAGCGTTCAAGGTCCACTCTCCCTAGAGACTGGGTGGGTTTGCTTCCCCTCCGGAGGAATGGTGTTGTGTTGCCACCTCCCACCACCCATGGAGTCTTTCGGTCGGGGCGATAAGCTGGTCGCCTATGAGCGGCTTTCTCATGGCCATATAGCTAAAATCATCTGCATGGGTTTTAATCGCCACCCAAACCTCATATCCATTAACGGCAACAAGTAATCATGCTATGACGTTACTACTCCCATTGCGTTTGGAGTCATGTGGTCAGCCTGGGTTTTTTAGCTCAGGAAAAACAGTACCTCCCTACCAGTCTGCCATGCCACAAAGAGCCAAAACCCCATGTGGATGTCCCCAGTTTCCTCGGAGACGCTCCGCTTGCGCAGACGGCTAGTTTCTATCAAACATTTTTACTAAGTTTAAGGTCTTACATTTTAATATTCATCTCTTTAAAGTGATTTAAAGAACATATCAAATAACAATGAATGACACCAAAATGATCAGGAGGTAATTTAACAAAGTCGCAGATTATAAATTACATATAACAATGAATGACATCCACCTAATCAGGAGGTAATTTGACAATGTATGATCTGTTACTTAACAAATGAATGACACCAACCTGATCAGGAGGTAATTTGACAATGTATGATCTGTTACTTGAAATGATCCTGTTGAACAGTATTAGACAAAAATAGTAACAGAGGCCAATGAAATCCAGGCATTGTATTCTCATTGTTATGTAATTAATGCAATATGAAAAATTTGATTTAAGGTTCTTGTATTAATCCACCTATACGGAAATGCGTAGGTTTTTTAAACTACAATGTACATATTCATTTTCATAACACATAAAAATTCTTACAAAGACACACATTTTTAAACTAGCTTTTAAACTAGAATCATGTTCCTGGAAAGACCAGAACAAACGTTTCATATCAGTGTAAGAAGTTATGAAGTATAAGCTTCTTTTTGCTTTCATATTTATTCCCTCTCTAATGCTGGCAACCTAACTGCACTTAAACATTGATATTAAGAGCTCAAATCTCTAAGTATATTTAGTTGTATGTGACTTTTTTTTTTAATGCCCTATTATTATTTCATTTTCCCTTTACATCTGTTGACAAGATAAAGTTCAAAACAACAATTTACCATCTCAGAAGTGGATAGCACAACATATGGCGTTCATCGAGGAGAACTCTCAAATCCTTTTCATTATGCTGTACCAGCTTTTCCATCATAGGCATGCATTTGAAAATTGCCCTGAGTTTTTCAATATTTTTTTTCTGGGAAATAAACAAAACATATAGTTAAGCAAAAAATGAATGGACTTCCATTTAGCTGTTGTGTCAGTTGTGATGAATCAAACTAACCTGTTCAGCAAAATGTATGTCTAGGAACAGATATTTTAAAATCTGTGCACAGCACTGAAATTTTTTTTAATTAAATGAGGACCAATCTGCTTATATAATGTCATCATAAGTTATGATAAATGATGGAGTAGGGAGTACAGTAAATGGAAAAAATTTTTATATACAATCTGTACAGACCTTTTCGTATAAAGCAAGCTTGTGTAATTTTTTAGGATGAACCACGGTGGGATAAGGCAAGAGAATTTGGTCCCATCTTGTTGAATTAGCTGCAGCTTTTGTCAGGAGAATTAATAAGTTCACAACCTAGAAAGAATAACTCATAACTACCTAATTTGTTTTCAATAATATGTGAATAACTTACTAAAATAAAGCAAATGAATGCTAGATATCATTGCTAAGTAAAAATCAAGTTTAAAATGTTTAATTTTAAAGACATTATTACATATACTAAAATCATTATTCAATAATAATATATAACCATTTAATATAATGCACAAGTGTGCGCATTATGTACATGATGTTCTCCAAAGTGAATAGAGTATGATAAAAGATGGCCATGAAGTGAATACATTAAATTAAACCAATGCTACTCAAACTGTTGGTCAATGGACCAGCAACACTTCACAAGACCCTACTCGATGATCTGCAAATACAGAACAATGGAGGAAGATCTAAAATGTACAATAATCTGCACCAGCCAGTGCTGCATGAGAAAAAATCCTGCTGGTGTCACACTTAAAGGTTTGAGAAGCATTGATTTAAAACTTTGTTCCAATTACTATAGTGAAATTGAGAGCAACCAACATCTATGTGATTGTAAGTTCTACAATTACCTCAGGTTGTGTGTCAATACTGTCTGCTGCATCAGCCATGACTCCAAGGGTTTGAAATGAAAATATACACAGTGGGTTATGACAGACAACAGGCTGAGAAAGGAAGGAAAAAATGGTGACATTTTATAATCTGTTACTCAACTTAACATATTGAAATTGTCAAAGATTTTATGAAATTCTCATTGATCAACTACAGTAGAGGGCAATGTTTACTTTTGCATTTAAACTTGTATTTCTATGGTTCCTGCTTACAAGATGTATGTAACTTGAAAACATAAATTTATTTCCACAAAATAGCTGAGAAGTGAATCAGAAATAGACACATAATTGTTTGTGATGTGTTGCTTAATAAATCGTAAAAGAACACCTATGAATTACAGCCCATCTTAGGATCATGCATAGTTCAAATTATGAATTATTGACAGCTGTTGATGTAAAACTAATATTGGACTGAGCTATAAGTTTTACAAATTACTTAACGCGTTCTCCCTATATGATCATTATCTTTCAGATCCAGCAGCCCTTGGGCCTGCTGCCATGGTAAGGCATTCACACACTCCACAGCTGTTCTTGGTTGGTTTGCAGGGTGGTGGTGTAGTCTTTTTTTATTTTGGTTGTTTTGTTGCTGTGAGATACTGATGTTGAGCTGCCTGAAGTATTAACATTTCTTTGTTTGCTGGGGATAAGCTGTGAAGATTCCAGATAGGTGGTGTAACGCTGCTTCAAATAACTTTTAAAAAATCACAATTACTGCAGCTGCCCAGCTCTGACAGAAGAGTTGATTGTCCCTACGCTGTCCTGCACCGACGGAAGAGTAGATCATCCTTACGCTGTCCAGGACTGACGGAAGAGTTGATTGTCCCTATGCTGCCCAGCTCTGATGAAAGAGTTGATTGTCCCTACGCTGCCCAGCTCAGACGGAATAGTTGGGTGTCCCTACGCTGCCCTGCTCTGACGGAAGAGTTGATCATCCATAAGCTGTCCAGCACTGAGGCCAACTAGTTGTTTATTGAGAAAGCCAGTTGTTCCTATTCAGACACACACAGGTAGGAGAGGCCATATTTAATAATAATAAAGTTTATTTCAAAAACACGCTTCATCCCCAAAGGCTCGAAGCGCGGTACATAGTCACACAATAAAAATTATAATTTACCACAATTAAAACAAACACAACACTACAAAAACTAATTACAAGCATACCAAGTCAAAGTCTTTCTACCCATTTCAACCCTAAGCAACACAGCAAATATGCATTAAATGGAAGATATGGTAGACAATCATCCCAGAAGGTGTTTGCTAAATAGATGTGTCTTTAAATCGGTTTTAAAGGACTCCAATGTCTGGATGTTTCTGAGATCGACTGGAAGGGCGTTCCAAATTGTTGGACCAGCAAATGCGAAAGTGCGCTTTCCGTAAGTTTCAAGGCGAACACGTGGTGTCGAGAGTTTGCCACTATCGGATGAGCGGAGTTGACTTGTGGGTACATAAGGCGCCAGCAGCTCTTTCAGATAGGACGGCGCCAGGTCATGTAAGCAGCGGTAGCACAACATTGCGATTTTGTACTCTATGCGAGCACAGACCGACAGCCAATGCAACTCTCTCAGAAGTGTTTTAGCATGGTCGAACTTGCGTTTGCGAAGAACAATGCGAGCCGCATTATTCTGTGCTATTTGAATTTTATCCAGGAGCATAGCTGGAAGACCCACCATGAGAGCATTGCAATAGTCCATGCGTGATAGCACAAATGCAGACATCAGCCTCTTTGTTGCCTCTTTATTTCAGAGGTATCCTCAATCGCTATAGATAAATATGTGATAATTTTGCTCTTCTTACTCTTCAATTTATAGTACCCAACTATTTCCAAAATTTTCTTTTCCTACCTTCAACATGACATCGAAAGTTAAGACGTGATGATTGTCACAAATAGGGCAGTAGTTGTTTAGAGTCAGTAGTCTTTGTTGCATATAACGGTAAAGCTGAAGAGCAATAAAATAATGAGTAAAATTCATGAATTTAAAAGACTGCAAGATGCTTTCACACATTTAGACTTTATAGTAAGAGTAATCTAAATAAGGCTTTTATTTTTTTTAAGACTTCTCTTTTTTCCATTTTCTGAAACAATCTTTGCATCATTTGGTTTGTTGAATGCTTAATTCTTAGAATAAGGTGTAAATGGATTCACAGTTACAACCAATCATACAAGAATGTTTTCTCCACAAATAAACTTGTGTATTTCAAATTTTTTTTTCTTAAATATATATATATCAATTTATCAAATGTAAAATATAATAGACTTAGAGGGCTTTTAAACGCAAATTTGTTTAAGCTCTTGATTATTTTAACAGTATTGAAAACATGTGAACTTACTTGTACCAAAAACCCTTTTTTGAGGCTTGGTGGTTCCTTTGGATCGCGGCAACGATATGCAGAACCTTTAGCAACTTTCACATCAAGTTTACTACTATAAAAGAAACGAATCAGTGTTTGGAAGCTACTTTCTATATTTTGTATTTTAATAATATTAAGTACAATGCATGCTGAAATATCTTTTCCGCAAAGGCATTCTTTTTCAATTGTATAAAAACTTATTTGTTTTATATCTACAAAAAAAAATGTGTAACGATTGGTATAAATCAATGCACAATTAATATAATATTTAGCATAAAAGTGACATTTGACCAGTTAAGCTTGCTTTGAGAAAGTAATCTGACACAGAAGTACCTGTTTCTATTAGATTTTCTTTGAATTTCTCACTTATTTATTTCATGAATATTTTAAAGTGACATCAAATAAAGACTAGTATTTATTAGTACACATTCATATATATGTTATCGGCAATCTGCGAAATCCGGCATTCTATAGAATGCCTAGGAATTATGTAGAATGCCTGAAGTTTGTAGCCAAAGTATGAAGTGGTTTGTATTTCACACATTTCCTAGGCATTCTATACAATGTCTAAGAGCGACCCGGCAATGTATTGAGTACCCAGCCATTCATGCTTTATTCTTTCATCGGCGGTGGCGTGGCAATCGCAACACATGTGCTTCTTGCTCCCGCCAAAGAAGCTTGAGTCTATTGTTTCATGATGGCTGCTGAGATGTTGGGAGATCAGATTGTAATTTAAGATCAGGAATCACAGCATGCTTACATGCAACGGTGGTTATAGGATGAACTTTCTCAAGTACCAGTCAATACAGCAAAAAATGCGTTTCTCTAACAGAAACAAGTTAACAAAAATTAGTGGATGATGTGAAAAAGGCTCAGACTACCACTCAGAAGGAATCACAAGACTATTGGCTGCTGAAACGCTATGATGTAATGGCGGTAGAGAACAAAAGTAAGTTGATCTATTCTGTTAAAGAAGGCGTCAGTGCTATTCAGTTCTATGTCACAGATTATTTTGAGTACTTAATGAGGCTCATTTGGCTGTTGGACATGGAGGACGGGACAGAATGTTAAAAGAACTTTCACACAAGTATAAGAGCATTACTCGTAATGATATTGAACTGTCCCTCAATCTTTGTGAGCCATGCCAGAAGAAAAAAAAAAGGGGTGTTGTGGTATTTTCTGTAGCCTGTGTTTCATTATTAAGAGAGCTGTAACATAATCATGAAAAATTAATGTTTCACACTTTGCCTAAAAATTATGCATTCTATATAATGCCTACGCATTCTATACAATACCTGCATTTCACACATTGCCGGGTAACATATAGAAAAAATAAAACATTGACTTACTCTGACTCTCCAAATAACCATTTCAGGGCCGACTGAAATGAACCATTGGAATATACTAGTGCCTCATCAACTTCTTCTTCAATGAAGCCCATTTCTAACAATTTTGATTTTGTTTCACTGGCCTGTGCCCTTGGGAGGAAAAAGACAGGTAGTGTTAGAAATTGCAGCCTTTAAATAGTCCTATTAATTTTTTTCAGAAAAACTTGGTTAATTCAATGCATATATTTTTTACATTTAATTTTTACAAGATCCTTATTATTTTAAAATATTTGCTGGTTTAATAATCCAATTTGGGTTTAATTTACTTAAATTTAAATATAATTAATTAAGCTACATGCTTTTCGATAAGCTTTACAATTTTGAATTTTTTAAGAAACTTACGTAGTGCATCCCTCTACAGCCATTGCCACTTTTTCATTGGTCAGTTCACAGAAACTTCGTCTACAAAACACTTCTGCAATGCTGGTGTAACAGTATTAAACACAATATAAGCTATATAATAGCAAAGAATGAGTACAGGCCTAAAAATCAATGAAATTACTGGTTATCAAAGACAAGAAATTGAAATAACAATGCATATTAATTTATTTATTTAAGTGTAGCCGAAGTTAAAATATTTTAATTAATAGTTAAACTCAATGAATTGACAATATATAGATATCCAATGGTATTTATTTTTTAATAAGATTTGATTTCAGAATAGAACTAAACTATTAAATCCAATTTTAATAACCCCAAATTTAACTGGAAAATTATTTTGTATTTTTGTCTCACTTTTTCAGCTGAGATAAAGCACCACTCCTTTTTGTTGAACACCACTGGAACACATCTATTTTACAGCTATCTGAAATATTTAAAGTTATTGAGTATCTGTAAATGGATTCTAATTTTGTAAGCGATAAACCTTAGCTATAATTTTTTCACAACAAAACATTTACAAGTAAACAGAAATCCAGCTCAACCGTACCACAGCCTGTCAGTTCATAAAATTCAGCATTGAATTTGAACAATTTATTTCCCTGTATCTTCAGTAGTTGGGAATAATTTATTAAGCTTAACACTTAACAAACATTACTTACTTAAATGATTTCCTTTTCTTACTCTCAATGTATCTCAGGCTTTATTTAATACATTTATCAATTTTTTTACAAAAATAAAAGGAAATAACAGGCCATCAACAATCATTCTCTGAGCCTAAAATTTTAATTGATTTTAAAAAAGCCCACATACACAAAAATAATCAATAAATTATAAAACATTTAAGCTGAATATGGATGACGGGTAATAAACTCACTGTCAGCTTGAAAATAGTGCTTCTGATTGAGGTTGAGTCGTAGGATTATCGGTGCATCATGTATTAATCCCCAAGATTCAGTTACACACTCCTGAAATATATTTTGAGTGAAAATATTTAAAATTTCTATGTGACTAAACAATTATGCTAAAACTAATTTATTCATATTTCTAAGTTAAATAAAGAGGCAACCTTTATTATAAAGAATAAAAGATACACAAAATTATTAAAAGTAGGATAAAACTTTACTAAAGACACTGCGAACACAATCTTTTCTTGTATAATATATTGAATGCCTGTTTAATGCACGAGAGCAGCATTCCCAAAATGGTGATGTGTGGACTGGCTCTAATCTGTGAGCCATACTTTGCATGTCCGCACAACATGAATATTTATGGTGAAAAACAAATTAATTAATTTGGCACTGATGCCATCTCAAAACTTGTTTGTGAAACGTTGCGTACAGTTACAATAACTTAAAACAATACTGCATCTTGAATTCAAAGAAAATATATAACATTTCACGACAAATTTTGAGCATTAATGTGAATTTAAAGTACTTACCTCTAAAGATGATGTAGAAAAAGACATATCCAGATCCATTTCATTAATTATATTCAAAGATCTAAAACATGAAGGTAAAACAATTTCATTTTTAAAATTTTACATTTCTCATTAGCAGTTCAAAATTAATGATAAAGTTTGTTGGGTTTTTTTTTTTTTTACGTCAACTGAGTCATCCCTTGATAGGTTTATTTAATACAGCTGAATTTTAAAATCGTAATTATGTAGCACATAGTTAATGCTAAATCCATGCAAAACTAATTTTCATGACGTAAGTAAATATTGATAGAGTTCTAATTTAGGGATGCATAGGTTTTATCTAGCAGTATTATAATAACTGATATTGATTACATGCAAGTTGTACATATTAGTAGTAAGAAAATGGGTATTTTTAAAATCATACCTGACAGATATTGAATCCTGGCAACAATTTTCTTTAAGTAGCTGTATGTCCCTTTCTAGTACCGGATGTATAGTACCAGCACTACTTATTCCCTGAAAGAAATTGATTTAAAAATTTAAAATTAAAAACCTTTATAGCTTTTGAAATTAGCCAGTTTAAATTAACTAACAATTTTAAGGCATTTTTTTCTGTCAACATTCAATGACAAATGCCAGCCATAACAATTCATTAAAAAATAATTGGGACATTTGATGTGTTACATAATAAGTTAATTGTTACAATTGTTTATGAAAATATGTACACAAATTTCAAATTACAAAAAGGAAAACTTTAATTTAACAATTCAGATGAGGAAATAGAAGGTTGTGGTCGGTATTTTCTGTAGCCCATGTTTCATTATTCAGAGAGCTGTAACATAATCACGAAAAATTAATATTTCATTCTTTGCCTAAAAATTTCAGGCAACTATATATATTTCATATAATGCCTAAGCATTCTATACAATACCTGCATTTCACACACTGCCAGTAAAATATACAAAAAAATTAAAGATTGACTTACAATCAAAGGTGTGTTACAATGTTATACTTGACATGTAGGCAAAAATTTTAAAAATCATATTCAAAAGAAAGTTGAGTTCACTGATTCATTTAAGGAAATTGCAAAACAGATTCATTTACCAATGCAAGTATATACTGGTTGATGAACTTTGAATATTGCATCTAAAATTACTAAAATTATTAACAAAGATAAGTTACAGAGTTACACTTTGAGTTACGGTATTAAGAATGCCCTGAAAAACATATTAATAATAGTCATATAGATTAAATTCAATTTTTTTTTCGTAAAGACCAATAAAAACTTATAAAGTAAGGTGAATAGAGTTTTAAAAGCACACTTTATAGTCTACACTTAGTCACTGCCTAAATGGCTTAGTGAAATGGGTATTGATTTGTAAAAATTTACATCATAAAAGCTCTCTATTTCTGTATCAGACTCCCCGCATCCATTCTCATCGCATCCATTCTCATCGTAGTCATCAGTACTGGTTTGATTATCATCCATACTGTTTACATTGACTGTTAACTGATCCTGTATTTAGAAAAAAAGAAAGGAAATAACAAAATAATACTAAATTCTAAAACAATTTTTTTTAAATGTTTTATATTTTATATATTTGAAAACTTATTTTTTGTTTCTATACATTTTGATGTAAATGGTCCATGAAATAAGAAAATAAAAACTGGAAAACCCTAAAGTGCATTGGCCATTGTTTATTTTTATTTTATTATATAAATATAGTATAGTGAAAGTATGCTTTATTTTTATGATTTTACTTCCTTGTAACTTGTATCAATAGTTTTGTTCATGATTTCAAGTACCCATAATTCCATTATTTATATTTATATTATGTTATTTTTAAATTTAACCAGAACAACAGCTAAAACCACCAAACTCTTAAAACATAATTAAAATTAAACTCTTGTCTTGTTGCTTCATTTTTTTTCTTAATACTACTTACAACATTAAATTATTATAATAGTAATAGTACTCATAAATCATAATCATAAGATTGTGTGATTATAGTTTCTAATTCTAAGTTTACACAATTTGCAGTAGTTTCAGTAAAGTAGAAGTGTTGAATGGATGATGATGTTCTGTTTGTTTTTAATTTAAATAATAATAAGAAGGGCTAGGTATATTTAGACTACTTCATCATTGTTAGTAACTTTAGTATTAGAATGCGGCTAAAACTAAAATTGATTTCTTCACACATTTTTTTTTTTTTTTTTAAAGTTAAAAAGCGTGAGAGTTAGTTAGTGATAGTGACTTACTTTTACTTTTAAGTTTTAAGACTACCCGGTCCTCACACATAACCTACTGATGATTAATAATAATTATTTTTGTGGCATAGTAGAGTGTAGACTATTCAATTCAGTTTTGATTTCAACTTCATTTTCACTATCGGATGTTATTGTAATTTTTTAAAAAAACAAAACAAAAAAACTACCGGTAGTGTATGAGTACGAGCCATATGCCGCAGTCAGTGTGGCTATGGTGAACTATAATGAAGTGAAAATCAAAATATTTGAAAGTAACTAAATTTTACTAGCATTAACTTCGGTACTTTTATATTTTTAAAAATTGTTATTAAGCTAAACAATGAAAATAACCATTATTTAGGCATGAGGAGTGTACGTCATTTGTCGTCAATATTGTCAATATTCAATATTGTCATGGCTAAAAACTTAAATTTAAAGTTATTTAGGAGTCATATCATAACGTTAAAGTCAAGTAGGACTAATGAAAATTATTGGCCAGCATATGACTTTTCCAAAAAAAAACTTTCCATGGTGATGCTATGAAAATTGATCTATTTCAATGACAGGCTACGTTAACAAACATTCCATGATGACAATGATGTTATAATTTTGCCGAAAAAATCTTCCTTGGTTTTGTTTTTGTAAATATAAATATTCGATTCCACAATATCGTGATTTTAAATTATAACTGGCAAATATTTTTTCTCCTTACACCACACCGCCGCCTTTCCGTCCAAACTTAAACCCATTTTTTCGTTAATAAAAATATAAATATGAAATTAATGGTTTAGAAAAACTGAAAGCAGCGCCATGTCTATCTGAATCCACCATCCGATGGTCATAGCAAAGTGATTTTGTTTAACAAATTTGATGCCATCATTGACATCCAGCAAACAAATCAAAATATCTTTATATACGATTTGTAATGAAATAATTTAGTTATTTAAGTCATATATATACTAAGTTCTTATAACGCATACGGAATGCCATATGCAAATGTTTTATTTGGTAACAGGGAGACATGCATAATAATACATTTTATAATTGTAATGAACCTCCTCGTTAAAAAAAAATTATATTTATAAAAGACATACTTTAGCCGAGCAGTTCTAGGCAGTGGCGTGGCGTGGCGTAGCTCCTTGTCGGTTGCGTAGCTATGGTTAGTGGCGCTTCGGGATGGGCCACAATTTTTGCCACCCCTTGCACTTACACACACACAAATATATCTGATATTGTTCGAAAATGACGTACATAGGGGAGACTGGACGCCGTCTCTCTGACTAACTAACGCACATATTCTGGTGAAGGTCTGAGATTACTCTCTTATGACCCCGGCTAGTAAATTGGCTATCAACTCCATCTGTTGAGCTGAGCCATACAACATGTCCCTCACAAAGGATCCTCCAACCGCCCTGGCTTCCCCCGGGAGATCTAGTGCGGGACACTCCGTCAACAGATGTTCTAAGGTCTCTGGGGCCAGGCTGCAGTGCCGGCAGGTAGGATCTCTGTTGTTGTCCAACCTCCAGAAATATGTGCGCAGGGGGCAGTGCTCGGTGCGCATCTGCGTTACTAAACTCTGCACTCTACGACCTAACCCCCACCATGGGTCTTGTTTGCTAGGAGTAGGCAAGTTCGAATAGACGCCTCTGGCGGTCGTGTTGTCAGCCCATTGCCTGTACCACTTCTGCCTGAAGTGGTCCGCCAGCCAGTTTTTGACTCCCAAGAAAGTCATTGGTACTTCTGGCTGAGGCTGGGCTGCCCCGGTTTTCGCCAGAGTGTCAGCTATCTCATTGCCACTGATGTTGACATGCCCTGGTATCCATTGCATTTCAACCTTGCACCCTATTTCATCAAGTCTGCATATGTCGTTGTGAATGACGTCGACCAAGCTTGTGGTACC
The DNA here is from genome assembly GCA_964033795.1 of Lymnaea stagnalis. Taxonomy (NCBI): domain Eukaryota; kingdom Metazoa; phylum Mollusca; class Gastropoda; family Lymnaeidae; genus Lymnaea; species Lymnaea stagnalis. The sequence continues at coordinate 1,732,186 of CAXITT010000061.1, forward strand.
CTGTCTCTTCTCCAAGATCTCAAGAGCGGATCTTGAGTCTGAGAAGACGACAATATCGAGCCCCGCATGCTCCGTCCCTTCCAGAGTGACACGGACTCTCTCCAAGGCCTTGTGCATAGCTATAAGCTCCGCGTCGAAGTTTGACGCTGTAGTCCCACAAGGCCCGGAGAGTTTTTCATCGGGCGGTCCACCTACTGGGTACTGAATAAGCGCACCGTACCCAGCAGTTTTTTTCCTAAAGTCAGCAGAGCCGTCCGTGAACACTTTCACAGGTATGTGCGTGAACACATCCATGGTCTCAAGGGCAGCCACTCTCTGTACATGTTCAGGGCTTCGTTTCGTCACTGCTGCATCTGTCAAGGCCAAATGTATGGAGGGGCGTGAGGGTTCCGCATAAGGCGGATTAACTGGGATTTGGGTCAGTCGTTCTCTATTTGGGGGCAGGGGGACTGTCCTCTCCAGCTCCACGACCTGGTGCATGAAAGAGGACCTCTTTAGTCTCCTGCCACCCACCCAGTTATTTTGCATTTGAAAGGCTGGTTCATTTTCACCGAGCCGTCGGTACCTCTCTACGGTATTTAAGATGGATTTTTCCCTCCTAATTTGTAGTGGTTCTACATTGGCCAAGACTTCTACAGCAGCTGTGGGAGTAGTCCTGTATGCGCCACAGATGAATCTCAGTGCCTGATTCTGGATTCGGCCCAGTTTTTCCAATGCGGTCTTGCTTGCAAAGGATTGGACCGGCATACTGTAGTCCATCACCGACCTTACACTGCTTAGAAAGAGAGCTCTAAGCGTACTTGCGTTCGCGCCCCAACTTGTGCAAGCCAATTTTTTCACCAGGTTGAGCTTGGCGGTCGCCTGGGAGCAGAGGTCCTGTACAAAATTGTGCATTTGTACCTTTTGGTCCAGCTTAACTCCCAAGTAGACCGGTTGTTTGTCCCACTTTAGCGCTACATCGCCCACCTTGAGCTCGATCTCCTGTTTGAGAATGGTCCGCCCATTTGTGAAGAGTGAGTAGACCGTCTTCTCGGTGTTAATTTCCTGGTGCCACCGCCGCATGTACCTGTTGATAGCAGAAAGGTCCTGCTGTAATAGCGTCTGCAGGCGGTGGACATCCTTCCCGGTGCTCCAAATTACCAAATCGTCCACATACATGGCAGAGCTAGTCGTTAGCACCTGTGGCAGGTCATTGATGTAGGCAAGGAAGAGGGTGCAACTGAGGGCAGACCCTTGCGGGAGTCCTTCCTCAAGTGTCCTCTTCCTGGAGGTTTCACCGCCGAATTTCGTGTTTATCGTCCGGTTTGTGAGAAAACCGGAGATCCACCTGTACATGTTCGCGGTTACTCCCAACGCCTGCAGCTTCAACAATAGACCGGACCTCCAAACTCGGTCGTAGGCTTGTTTGAGGTCGAAAAATACTGCCACTGTATGGGATTTCTTTTGGAGCCCATCTGTTATGGACTGGAGAAGACGGAGCACTTGGTCCACTGGCTGCATTCCCTTGCGGAAGCCCGCCTGTATTGGGCTGAGACTCTTAGTGCTCTCCAAGTGCCAGTAGAGTCTCTGGTTGACCATTCTCTCGGCCACCTTCCCTAACATCGATGTCAGGGAGATCGGCCTGTAGCCATCAGGTTTATCGAGTTTCTTCCCTTCTTTGGGAATAGGGACGATGGTAGCACTTAGCCAAGCTTTGGGTAGGATTCCCGTTACCCATGTTCTGTTGATAATTTCCAATAGCGTTTTCCTTGCTATTGGGCCAAGGTTTTTTATCATTTCGTTGCAGATTTTGTCCTGACCTGGTGCCTTGGCGGCGTCACACTTGTTAATGGCGGTTTGCAATTCGGCCAAAGTGAAAGGTGCGGTGAAAACTTCAGCATGCGGTCCCCACTTCTGGGCCACTTCTCCATTTCGCCGGAGACGGTTAAGGTTCTGGCTCTCTCTGGTCTCTTTCTGCTTCCGGTTTATCTTTGCAAAATGCTTGTTTAAGGCATCGGCACTTTTGGCATCTGTGGTAGCCGTGCCTGTCGTCGTTTGCAACGGTCGCAGATTCCTGATTTTTCCCGTGCAGGATAATGAGTCCATCAATCGCCAGACCTTTTTGCCGTCTTTCAGGTCGAGTTTTCCACATGAACTAACCCATTTTTCCTTTTTTGCCCTATCGACCTCCCGCCGGACCTCTGCCGTCAGTTTATTGTAAGCCGCTCGAGCAGCGACCGTCTTCAACTTACCGGCTTTGGTCCGGGCTCTCTTTCGTTCACGGACTAACTTTGCCAAATTCTTATTCCAAAAAGGACGGAACTTGCGGTTCCCGTTTGTTCTTGGGATCGTTTGTTTTGCAACAGTGAGGATACCACTCACAAAGTCGTTGTATGCATCGTCAATGCTTTTGGGTGTATTGGGAGTCTCAGTTGACTCCGCAATCATGCGTTCTGTTCGCTCCTGGAACAGGGACCACTTGGCTTTACCAAACAACCAGTGTCTCCTAGCAAATCTAGGTCTTATAAGTGAAAGACAGATTGTAATGAGGGTAGGTTTGTGGTCACTGCCAATCTCATCTAGTACTTCACATTGGGTCTTTGCCTCGAGCTCAGCAGAGACCAGCGTAATGTCGGGCCGTGACAAGGCACTATTTCCCGTGTGGAGCAGTGTGGGTTCACTGTCACCGTTCTGAAGTCTGATAAGATTGGTTGTGAGCTCAACCTCCTCTAAATATCGCCCAGAGGCGTTAGTATCAGGGTAGCCCATATCCCCCATATGGGCGTTAAAATCTCCAGCTATGATTCTATCACTAAAAGTAGTTGTGCCTTGCAGAGGCAGGCACAGAGTGTTTCTGGGAGTATTATAAATATTGCTTATAGTAAAAGATTTCCCACCTAAAATTACCTTCAGGGTCAGAGTATCTGTTCCTCCAATGTTTTTGCTTTCTACAAGCTCCGCTGTGAGGTGGTTTTTCACTAATGTTACCAGACCTCGGCACCTTACGCAGGTGCAGCGGTAGACCGAGAAGCCCGTAATGTGCAATGGGTGCTTCTTCAAAAGGGTCTCTTGTAGTAAAGCCACATCCACATCCCGGTTGTGGAGTAATTTGGTGAGTTCAGTTATTTTACCTCTGACCCCGTTGCAGTTAAGCTGCATAACTACTAGGTTCTTAGGGAGGTGACCAGCGGCACCTTGCATATTGCCCCCAGTAGCACAAAAGCCTACAGTCGGCCTGAGCCCCGTCACCGATCTGCAGGGGAGGAGGGGATTCGAGTGCCCCTCAGTTTGAGTCATGTGTAAATTACTAGCCATATTAAAGAATAATAACTAGGCTGTATTCTCTTACCTTCTCCCGGGTGGAAGTTACAAGTAACCTCCCCCCTTCACCTTGGGAGATAGACGCAAAGGCGTGAGTTTTTTGGCTTCAGGTAGTCAGGTCTACCCTACTAGTCTTCTGCGCCGCGTAGAGGCAAAACTCTTGCAAAAGCCGTCTCTCTGACAGATGTACCGAACACCTCTGTAACATTAGACAAGATAAACAGTGTCCCGTCTCCAAACACTTCAATAGTAGCGACCACCAGGGCAAGACGGACTTTTCAATAGGTGCGCTCGTGGCTAGCACGAACACACCCAGTCGGGTGAATTTGGATCACAGGCTTATCCTTACTTATGGCCCTTGGACGCCAGCTGGGATGAATATTATGTCCCTTTTCACAGCTTGACCCTAGCTCTGCCCCTCCTCGCCCTGACCGCACTGGACTGTTTTCTCCTCTTTTCTTTCGCTCTTCCCTATATTTAATCACTCACTCACTTTCTATCTGTCCCATTTCTTTTGAGGCCCATGGATACTACATCCAAGCTAAGTGCTATTTCTTATTTTTACTTTTATACCGTTTTTTCTGTTGTTTCGTTCGCTGACGAAGACTATCTGCCGACACGTTCGTTGTTTTGTTACGTTTCTTTTTTTCAGGTTTAACCCTACTCTGTTTTACTCATTTTAAATTGTGCTAACCTGATTGTTGCAGTCTCTCCCCTTATTACCCTTCGAAAATGCTGCCCCTCAATATGAGGGAAAAAAGTGTCACCGGGCGGTGGGGGACCCCCCCCTCCCCGCCATCCAATGGCAACGCCACTGATTCTATTTTCTCGTATTATTTTCATTTTATGTTCATTTTCTTTTCTATAGTACAGAGTTTTCAAGTTTGGGATATTCTATGTGGCAATGTGCTACTATTTGCAACTGCTGTAGGTAATATTTTATATGCGGCAGTATGCAACAGACAGGAATAAGAGAATCCACTCTCATAGTCATAGTGTGACTGCTGGGGGTAACCCCAAGCACGTACACATCCATGGTCCACTCTCATAGTCATAGTGTGACTGCTGTGGGTAACCCCAAGCACGTACACATCCATGGTCCACTCTCATAGTCATAGTGTGACTGCTGTGGGTAGCCCCAAGCACGTACACATCCATGGTCCACTCTCATAGTCACAGTGTGACTGCTGTGGGTAGCCCCAAGCACGTACACATCCATGGTCCACTCTCATAGTCATAGTGTGACTGCTGTGGGTAGCCCCAAGCACGTACACATCCATGGTCCACTCTCATAGTCACAGTGTGACTGCTGTGGGTAGCCCCAAGCACGTACACATCCATGGTCCACTCTCATAGTCACAGTGTGACTGCTATGGGTAGCCCCAAGCACGTACACATCCATGGTCCACTCTCATAGTCATAGTGTGACTGCTATGGGTAACCCCAAGCACGTACACATCCATGGTCCACTCTCATAGTCATAGTGTGACTGCTGTGGGTAGCCCCAAGCACGTACACATCCATGGTCCACTCTCATAGTCATAGTGTGACTGCTGGGGGTAACCCCAAGCACGTACACATCCATGGTCCACTCTCATAGTCATAGTGTGACTGCTGTGGGTAGCCCCAAGCACGTACACATCCATGGTCCACTCTCATAGTCATAGTGTGACTGCTGTGGGTAACCCCAAGCACGTACACATCCATGGTCCACTCTCATAGTCATAGTGTGACTGCTGTGGGTAGCCCCAAGCACGTACACATCCATGGTCCACTCTCATAGTCATAGTGTGACTGCTGGGGGTAACCCCAAGCACGTACACATCCATGGTCCACTCTCATAGTCATAGTGTGACTGCTGTGGGTAACCCCAAGCACGTACACATCCATGGTCCACTCTCATAGTCATAGTGTGACTGCTGTGGGTAGCCCCAAGCACGTACACATCCATGGTCCACTCTCATAGTCATAGTGTGACTGCTGGGGGTAACCCCAAGCACGTACACATCCATGGTCCACTCTCATAGTCATAGTGTGACTGCTAGGGTTAACCCCAAGCACGTACACATCTATGGTCCACTCTCATAGTCACAGTGTGACTGCTATGGGTAGCTCAAGCACGTACACATCCATGGTCCACTCTCATAGTCATAGTGTGACTGCTAGGGTTAACCCCAAGCACGTACACATCCATGGTCCACTCTCATAATCACAGTGTGACTGCTATGGGTAATCCCAAGCACGGACACATCCATGGTCCACTCTCATAGTCACAGTGTGACTGCTGTGGGTAGCCCCAAGCACGACCACATCCATGGTCATTTAAAGTAACCCACAGCTGTGCCCTAAATTTTATGTTGGTTATTTACACGCGGGAATAACCATCCCTACCCCGGGGTTGACCCATGGTCAGCTCGGGACGCGGGTTCCCTGTGACTGTGTGTGTGGGGGGGGGGCGAACTGTGTACATATTTTTGGAGATTGAGGTGTGGGACGGATGCGTCGGGTCAGCTCGGCAGGTGTGAGAGATTTTCCTGCCGGCTCTGTCAAAGGATTGTACCTTACATTAAAAATTAAAAAGCTATAGTTCTCAGAACTGATTGTTTTATTGTGATTTTATTTAAACTGTAAGCTACGTCACCTCTCGGCTGCATATAGATTATCATTAGCGTGGGGAGAGGAAGGCGGAGTGGGAGTCTGCACACAATCAACGAGAATTGCCCCGGGCATACTTTTCATACTATAGACGGGCGGCATTTTCGGTCAAATGCAGAGTGTTTTTGTTTTTTTTTTATCTTAGGGGTGGTCGAAATTGTGGTATGCCCTGGATGGCACTAGCCCGAGCTAAACCTCTGTAAAAAAAAAAAGTATAATTAGTACTTGATTTTTACTATATTTAAAGTTCACCTTATTAACAAAACCGGAAAGCTTCATCATAAACTGCACTTGAACCTACAGCCTACAGTTACAGTGTCTTTTACTTTTACTATTTTCATACTATAGACGGGCGGCATTTTCGGTCAAATGCAGAGTGTTTTTTTTTTTTTTTATCTTAGGGGTGGTCGAAATTGTGGTATGCCCTGGATGGCACTAGCCCGAGCTAAACCTCTGTAAAAAAAAAAAAGTATAATTAGTACTTGATTTTTACTATATTTAAAGTTCACCTTATTAACAAAACCGGAAAGCTTCATCATAAACTGCACTTGAACCTACAGCCTACAGTTACAGTGTCTTGTACTTTTACTGTCTTCTCCAAGTAATTTTCACATGGTAGTCTCATGGTAGCGATTTGACCACAATATTGGCAAGCTTTTGGACGAGGTCCAATTTGCGTTCATTTGCTTTCTTATTGGACAAAATTATGACTCCTTTGAGCAGTGGAAAAAACTGGTTTATCTACTGTGTACTAGCGGTGATGCAGCCATACAACATCCAATAATCTTTACTAGGGCTTAGCCGGGTGAAGATTTTTTTTACACCGGGTCCGAGAAGTACACGGTAGGTCCGTTTAAAAAAAAAACTTCTCATTTTCTATAAACAATAGGCCTACATACAGCCCTACTAGACATCCCTACAGATAGACAGTCATACAATACCCCTAGCTCTTTATAGATTAATATAAACGAAGTGGCTTTTCGGACCCGGGTCCAAGAAGTTAGAGGTTGGGATTAAAATTGGAAGTGTCTATTGGTAGTTAACTAACATGAAAGTTATTTGAATTGAATGGACTATATGTTTGTAAACTTAATTCTTCAATTTAACTAAAATAAACTACAAAAAATGACATCCGAATAGCATTGAGTCTAAAGGGACCCGGGTCCGAATAGCGGCGATGCGTTCCATTTTGACTAAATGCTATTCGGATGTCATTTGTGGTAGTTTATTTTAGTTAAACTTAAGAAGTAAGTTTCCAAACGTATAGTCCATTCATTTATCTGTCATTTGAATTTGATATCAAATTTTGTCTTACAAACCCTACAGTAATTTTTAAATATTTTTGTAATAAACCCAAACTATAACTTCTCGGACCCGGGTCCTAATAGCCGCAGCCTAAGCCTAATAGAAAATAAAGAAAAATGTCAACCTTTATACCCGAGTTCAACAGTCACGCATGATGCTCGCTGCTTGACAGCTTCTTTTTTCCCCCCTTCATTCATTACTATTAATATTTTTAAAAAATGTTGAGTAGGGGGAGGGCCGGTTGTGAAAAGGAAGCTGCCATACCAGAAGCAACAGCAACATATACATAATAAGAGATTCGCCAATTCGGATGGCATCCGAAATGGCCATGTTACTCTTTTTCTTTACGGTTCGATTCTTTTAAGTTCGATTACAGCTCTGTGCTATAAAAATCATCTCGATGCCCCCCAACTCTCAGGGAAATGGAGTCTGGTGTAGAACTGGATATTTACTTCTAATAGCCCGTTTGTGTCTATATAATTATCGAATCAATATGATTTAAGAAAAACATTTGTGAATGTTTTATTTAATGGTGATTGTTTAAAGTTAAGTATCTCATAATTCTTCAACAGACGTAATTTGTTTTTGTAGGCATTCTTTCTTAATATAATTATAATCAAATAATGACCAATGACAATGAATTACTACAAACATTACTTACAAACAACTACAATACAAGTGTCTAGTAGTAGTAGTCCTAAGTAAGTAGTATAGTCTGAGTAGTATAGTTAAGTATTAGTCTAGTATTTGGCATAAATATGGCCTCGCATCATTAATATAATATTTTAATGGGTTAGAAAAATTATAGATCTAGGCCTAATTTTGGTATGAATTGAAGAAAAAAAATATGCACACAGACACAACAAATTGCACACAGGATTCACACAGGGCTCAACTGGCCACGCCCAGTCACTTGAGAAAAAAAAAAAACTATAAACACATTAAAATTAAAATAAAATGAACCTTAAAATATACCAGAATACAGAAAAATGGTTTTGCACCTTCAAACCTACAAACAACTTACTATTACTGTAGTGATTGCAAGCTGTGTGCACACTAAGAGTTAAGACAGAAACTCTTGCATTGGTGCCACCTCAAAACCTTTGTCCCTTTTTGCATTGCTGTAAACTCATAGGATACTGTGCTACAAATAAAAAATGGTGCAGAACCACTCGATCATGACCAACTTAATCATAGTAAGTGCTAATTGTGAACTTGGCTGTGGGTGCGCAGATAGTTGATGAGACTGATTCTGGCACGAAATGTTCTTGTGCAGTAAATGCAGGGGATGATGGGACAGGTGCAGATTTGACTCGGGCTCTTCTGGCATGCCATTTGTGCTTTGCAGCTGTTCTTATAGTTATAGTAGCTCATGTTTTATGGAGCCTTTGTGTACAGAGGAATGACACCATGCTCGATCCTTTGCCGATTCTTCCCATCCGTCCAGGTCTATATAGAATACTTTCAGTGAGGCTTTTGGGTTGTCTCACATGTGAGTAGGTACTCACATATTTGCGCCACTGGCCACTGGTTGTAGAAAACAGCTGGTTAACTGCTGTGATCATGCAATTCTGAACGTTCTCAGTATGTGTCATGATTTTCTAAAAATTGATGAACTTCCCTCGTTAAATTTAATACCAGATTGGATTCCGCCTTGGAGGTTAAAAATACTGTTTCAATCGGACCAGGTTGAGACAGTTGAAACTTGAACTTTGGGTAAGTGTTGGAACATTAGTATTTTATTGTTTAACTTTACGATTCACATAAGAAATTAAAGAAAACTATACGGTAGCTGATTCATTTTGGAAAGTAAATCACTTATTTTAAATTATGAGATTAATTTCCACCTTTCATTATAGTTCTCCAAACTTAAAAAAGGTCACTAAACTGAGGTCAACCTAATTGAGGCCATTTATATGTATCAGGACTATCGGAATTGATATTTTCTATTGTAAACAGTGACTATACTATACATTTTTTTAAAACCCTTGAACATTATGATATGTAATCAAATAAAATACTGAGTAATATAATGATAAATAAGCCTTTTTGTGATTTGCATTGTCATTTTCAAAATTTCAAAATGTGATTGCATATTTATTTTATTTTTTAATTTACGAATTTGCTCATGATCTCAATCTCCTATCCCATCAGTTATTGACATTTTTATGTATTATTAATTACAGTATGTAGACCATTCAACTATGAGTCTTGAGTAACCTAACAGTGTTATTTATTTTTTAATTATAAAATGTAAAGATTGATTAGATCTTATGACTGTTGCTTTTGTTCTAACACTTTATGGTATTCACACTAGGTATAGGTCAATTTGGAAAAGTTTAACTGGACCCTGGATAACTACATTTTAGTAAAATGTAGTGGTCCAAGCCTGGGTAAAATTTTTTACAAGAACTCTTGGCGGTCTCAAGCATTTGGAGATGGTAGCTTTCTGGTGCTTTTTTATTTAGTCTGCTAAACAGATAGATTCCACACATGAGGATGTGCATTGCCAAACAGGAGGAGATCAACCAACATCCTGATTTGTTACTGACAATGAAGGAAGACTTTTTGATCAACCAGTGGGTGAAGATGAAGTATTGATGAGTTTCTGAGACAGAACCACCAACTGTGTCCACAATAAATTTTTTAAATTTTATATATGTTTTAACAACATGACATTCGAACATGTTCCGCCTCTGGGACTGCATTAAAGTGGTAAAGATGCTGGGAATACCTGCCTGTGCGTGTACCTCGGTGTCTGCCATTTGATGTTGACAATTTTCCTCAGACTTGTATGAAAGTGATTCAACATTCTTGTATGGCATTGACAGACGCCACATTTTACATGCATAGAGAAGTGTAAGGAGAACAGCTGCCTCGTATACTTTTATTTTTGATTGAGTGCTGATACCTCACCTGGTCCATACATTCTCAGGCAATTTGCCATAGGTTACACCATTGGCTCTTGCAATACGAAGGGTTCACCTCATCATCGACGGCTGCGCTTTGGGGCAGTGTGCTGCCAAGCCATGAGACGCTATATACCACTTAAAGCCTTTCGCAATATACTTGAAAGTTGGGCTCAACATAAGGACTTCAAGGAGCTGGCTGGTACAGGACCTCAATCTTTTTTGTGTTAACAATGAGACCGAAGTTTTTTGCAGGCATGGGCGAAATTAGTAACACTGTATTGGATAGCTGATCATGCATTTAGGGCACAATCATTGGCATACTTGAAGTCCCTGATGAAGTCTGTCAGGTCATTTAGGTTTCTCAGTGATGTAAAAATGATTGTGCAATTTAAATGTCTGCCATCAAATAATATTTTTTTGGGATTCAATGAAATTGAAGTAATAAGACTATGTCAGAGAAGCACTGATTTCTAGCTTTTTGTTACATTTTGAAAATGGAAAACAAAAGTGTTTTTTCAATGTTAAATAATTGTTTTAAAGTACCGTATATAATTTCTGAGATATTACTATTATGATTATACATATAGGCCACCTTGACTTTGGCACGATCCATCTGGCCCCTGGAGTCTGACGAGATCTTTTGACAAGTCCTCAAAGAAAGTTTGCAGGTCACTTCAAAGAAAGTTTGCAGGTCACTAGGCCTAAATGTGTAGCGCTATACCACACCCTCCCCTCCCTTGACTTGGGAAAGGATTTTTTTTTATGTTCTAATTTGTTATAAAGATCCGATGATGCAATTTCTAGAATTCAAATAACATATATAAATAAACAGGCAGTTTTACTAGTCTGGAGAAGCTTTGCTAATTTTCCTAGACATTTACGAGACTTAGTATACTGATAGGAGCCTTACAAGATTTTACTATTTAATTGTGTATATCGGTGTTAATATTTGTATATTTGATTTTTTTTTTTTTATAAAATTAATGGTACAAATAAATTGAATATTGTTAAATGGTTGACTTTGATATTGTTTTTCATTGTTTACTGGTTTTTATTCATTCCTTTAGTACATATTATTCATCTAACGAGCCAAATCTTAAAACAGATTAAATTTGCAAAACCAATTAACGGTATGTAACCATGGCATATATGGCAGTTTTACCAGGATCATCCCTGTTCCGTCTGGTTTGATATTCTGTCCCGGTTTCAGTCTCAAATTGGTAAATTAATTTGTCCAGTCTCATTCACAAATGTAAATAATAGAACTTGTTGGTATCAAAATGTAACTAATCTAATTTTCATTTTAAAGACGAACAACTTCTAAGCTTGTGCATTTATTTATGAATAATTTCAAGTGAAAATATGAGGCCTGGGCCAGATGTTCGGCCTACAACCTAGTTCTTATATTTGATCATAAGCATTAGGTTATTATATTTTAATAGCTTTAAATTTAAATTAAGTTATTTTTGTTTCTCACTAGCCTGAAATGCCTACATATTTACATATTCCTCTTTTTTAAAAATTAATTTAGAAATTTAGTTACCTTGCTGCTTCATCAGCATAAAAGGCTCTGAAGGTTTTTTATAAAGGTCTTAATGTATAGTCTTTGGTAATACAAACCAATTATTGTTACTGAAATTATTAATAATTTAAACATATTTTTTTAGGCCACAATGGATGGTGACAAAAGCAGAAAAGAAGCTCATGCTAAAAACAAGCAGTGCTCAAATCAAAAATCCAGTGCAAGCCAGGCAACAAATCATCAACCAACAAATCATCCAAGTTCACCTCAGAGTCACAGTGGGTGTGGAGAATCATCTCAACCTGTAGTGCCATCTCCAGAATTCAGTCAAAGAGCAGTGTTAGCTAGTGGGGAAGTTTTGACATCACCACAGCCTCTTCCAACACCAAGAGATCACAGACACTCATTAAGTGGCATAGGCACAGCTAATGGGGCTATTTCAGTAAACTCACCAGTGAATGCTGTTGTCAAAGCTTCAAGCACTGGTACCTTGTATGCTTCATCCCCATTTCATGTGCACAATAGTAAAAGAGAAAGCATGGTGTCTTCTGCTGCTGGAGACTTTCTATCTAATTTTCCTTCCTTGTCATGTAGTGGCCCAAGCCTTGGTAATTTTGGACCTCTAAATGGCTCATGCAGTGCAAATTCTGGAAAGACAGCTAATGGGGGCTTTGATGCAGATTTATTTGCAAGTGGTCATGTGTTCTTTCCACCTTCTTCACCATTGGGATCATCACCTCCTCAAAATCAGAGCCAGGCAAATTACAATTGGCAGGCCACTAAAACAAGTGTGAAGGAGCGCTTGGCTTATCTTTACAACACTGATACAATGGCTGATATCCAGTTCAAAGTAATAATACTTTCATTAGACTTAACATGCATTATAATATATTATTGAATTAGAAAATAAAATTTAATCTTGAAACTATGTAAAGTCGAAATAATCCTAGGCTATTACCTATTCAAAATGAAGTCCAGATTTATTTAATCTATTTACCATTACAGCAGGAATTCCAAGTTTGTTATATATTGAACCAGGATGTGTTAAGTAAACTAAATTGGAAACATGTTCCAACATTATAAAACTTTAAACTTATCCAATACTGACATTTATCAGCACTTTAAAAATTAAATATTCATTAACAACTTGTTTCAGGTTGGAAAACCTCCAGCACATCAGATTATTTCAGCTCATAAATTCATTCTGTCAATCGGAAGTGCGGTTTTTGATGCTCTATTTAACGGTCGTCTTGCTACAAGTGACAGTATTATTGAAATTCCTGATGTGGAACCTGCTGCATTTTCAGCTTTGCTGCGATTCCTCTACACCGATGAAGTTCAAATAGGACCAGAAACTGTGATGACAACTCTCTATACTGCAAAAAAATATGCTGTTCCAGCACTGGAGAGGGCATGTGTTGAGTTTTTGAAACGGAATTTAAGTCCTGATAATGCATTCATGCTGTTGACTCAGGCCAGATTATTTGATGAGCCACAGCTAGCAGCCTTGTGCTTAGAAACAATAGATAAAAACACTACAGAAGCACTTGGAGCTGATGGTTTTACAGACATTGATTTAGACACCCTCTGTGTTGTCTTAGAGAGGGATACCTTAGGTATTAGAGAGTGCAAGCTTTTCTCTGCTGTATGTCGTTGGGCTGAAGCTGAATGCATTAGACAAAATCTAATCCCACCTTCAAGTGAGCACCAGGTACTAGTGGTTCAAAAAATTTATTGGTGGCATTGCACTTAAGTTGGTGTTAGTTTTTTTCTAAACTTCAATAGATCACTCAATAAATGAGACCAATGATAACTGTACACCAAAATCCCTCTTCTTCCTTTAGAGTACAAGAGATGAAGTAGAAAACTTCATAATGATACTTTGCTGGGTTTTATCATAATAAGATATTTATCAAAGCTGGGATAAGATTTTTTATCTTTAAAAGGACTGCATTTTTCAAAACAAATTTGTTTGCCTATGGTGAAAAGCGAAAGGAATTTCTTTTATTATGTTTTTTACCTTGTAGTTTGTTGGGAGATTTTGAATTTATTTAAATTTTTTTATAAATTTATTTTAGATCAACAGTTCTGAATTGGTGATTTTACCTTTGACAACCATAGGTCCAGTCCATATTTTATAACAGATTAATTCTAGAATCACAAAATACAATTTTACAGCAAATGAAAAAGTTTAAAGCCTGAATACTTTTAATTTATAATAACAGGGTATCTGATAATTATAGGAAGCAATTTTCAACAATTTAATTCATTGTCCAAATTATAAATACTTTATTACTAATTATCATTTTCAGCGCCATGTCCTGTCCAGGGCCCTTCGTCTCATTCGATTTCCACTGATGACTGTTGAAGAATTTGCTATGGGGTCTGCACAAAGTGGGATTCTGGAAGACAGAGAGGTTGTAGAACTCTTTCTTTACTTTACAGTGAACCCCAAACCAAGCATCAGCTTTCTTGATGTGCCACGATGTTGTTTGACTGGCAAGGAACAGGTGGTCTCCCGATTCTGCCAAATAGAAAGTAGATGGGGTTACAGTGGAACAAGTGATAGAATTAGGTACCTACAAAAGTTTAGAAAATTAAAGAAATACTTAAAGCATATTTTTTTTTTTAATTATGCAATATTTAAGTTACATGAATGCAGTCTATTTTTCTAGGCTCATTCTTTTTTTAAATTCTGAAACTTTGCGATTTCCTTGAAATTTCATTCTTGTGGACACTGACGCATAATTTTGTTTAATATTATTATTAAAAATGTATCAAGAAGCATTTGTTTAAAATAACATTTCAATCATAATCAGTTTTAGTCACTATCTTCCATATATTTTTAAAGGTGGAAGAAATAAAGACTTAAAATGTTATTGAATTGCAAGCAATAATAAAGTAATTACATTTTTTACTATATTTTTCACTAAGCCTTCTAATGAACTTTTTTCAAAATGGCTGTCGTACCACATAACTGATGGACTGGTCAAAATTTTAACGCAAACCATACCTCATGTAGATGTGTCTTTTAATTTTTAAGCTCTAGAATTTTAAATAGTTTTATTAAATGCCTGAAATTTTCAAAGCAGTAACCCATTTTTAACAAATCTCAGGTTTATGGTCAATAGGCGAATTTTTGTTGTTGGCTTCGGGCTCTATGGGAGTATTCATGGCCCCACAGAATATGCAGTAAATATTCAGGTATAGTATAATTATTAATAATTTTTTTAACATGAGTTGTTTTCTTTTGCATGCCATTTAGAAACAGAAACAGAGAGACATTAATATTTCATAGCCAGTTCTTTAAAGACAAGGCAATTCCTCTTAATAACATACTTTCTTGAGCATCTTATGGAGCTCAAGTGATAACTTGTCACTAAAATGTCTATTTTGCTTATTTGTCAAACATTGCCAATATCTGGTTTCCCAGAAAACAACAGCAACCATTTGCACAATTACTGGAGTGAATAAAATGAAAGCCCAAGTTCTCAATAATAACAGACTTTATATATAATTACCTTTCAAGATTCTGAGCCAAAATTAAAATTGTTTTGCCATAATTATAGATTACAAAACTAAATCTTACAAATATTTTCACTAATAATTCATGATAAAAAAAAAACTTACCTTTATTGTTATGGCCACAAGTAAATTCCTGTGGTCTAGTAGTTGAGTCTTTGCCCTGTCAAAGTCATTAATAACAAATCCCCTCTAATTTTCAATGGCAAATACAGTTATAACCAACAATTGTTTCAGCATAAAAATCAGAACATATACAATTTATATTTATCGGTAATGATGGGTTGAGAAATCATACTAAAGAGTATTTGCTGAAGAAAGATGTTGCCAATCCCTATCCTGCTCTTTAAATGGCATTTAAGAAGTTATTTTTTGCTTATGCAACATCATAAATAAGTTG
This sequence comes from Lymnaea stagnalis, assembly GCA_964033795.1. Classification (NCBI taxonomy): domain Eukaryota; kingdom Metazoa; phylum Mollusca; class Gastropoda; family Lymnaeidae; genus Lymnaea; species Lymnaea stagnalis. The sequence continues at coordinate 1,747,802 of CAXITT010000061.1, forward strand.
GAACATTTACAGGGTTCACATTTACCGCAAAAGAAATATTTTCCCTTATGGGGGCACTAAAGATGGCTCTGGGAGTCAAGGATGAAGGGATCTGAAAAAGTTTGACAACCAAGGATTTAGATGGTGGTTGCAAAATTTATAAAACTGAATTACTTTATACAATGAAACCTCACTATCACGTGATTAATAGAGTCCAGAGATTTGGATAGCATAAATTTGGTTTTTCAATATTCCGTGCGAATAGCGTTGGGATTTTTAACAAGTAGGTAGGTTTAGGATTATGTTTGTATAAATTTGATATTTAAAATCACTTGTGGTTAGTGAGGCATGTGGAACTGAAGATGGATAGCTTTAGTGGATTTGTGATTGTGTTGCATGAGTTTTTTTCTTCTTTTTCACGTTCTTTGAAAAGGGAAAATGTTCATGTTCATATTTTTGGGAGCCTTGCCACAACCGCATTATATCCCATTTGTTTTATAGTTATAGCGGTGCACGCTGTAGGGGGGTTTCCACTGTACTATTAAAATTAATTTGTTGCTGTTAAAAAAACCTCTTTATAATATATAGGAGGGCATTTGTGGTACCTAAAACATGAGTGAACATTTCTTTAAGTTTGCTAAAATTAAATGAAATTTGATGCATACCTTTTTCATCTCCTCATCAATATCAAGAAAGATTCATCTGTATGTGTTCATTTATATATTTCATTAAATAGAGTTCATTATGCTATTTAAGAACAGTTTTATGTATTAATTACATAATTAAATTAATTAATTAAGCGTGCACCTGTGGGTTCCATTTTTAAAATGCAATCATGCTAAATGTGGACTTTACTTCACCTTCCATCTCATTTTTAAAAACTATATGCCATATGTATATTCTGATAAGATACCGGTATAATTTTTATTTCATTTAATATAGCAATTTTATTGGCAATAATGTAATTTTAATTTTAAAGTGTAGCAACAAAAAAGAAAGAGCAGGGTCAAAATTTTAATGTGGTAATATTTAGTTTTCCCACTTTCCTTTCACAATACTAAAAATGGAGCACATCACATTTGTTGAAATATTGTTGGTTGCAAATTAAAGCATCAAATTATCCTTAATGTTAAGCTTGTAGACCCCATCATTTTGAAAATGTGGTTGAATAATTTTTTAGCTTTAGTGAATCTTAGGAAAATTGTTTTGAACCAAAAGTGGAAACTGGAGTTAAATTTTAAAATGGAAACATAAATGCTATTTAAAGCTATTCCCTTGTTTATTTAATATAATTCCCCATTAAAAATTTTAGAAGAACAAACACATTTATTTATCATGTTTATACATTACAAATAATTTTAAATTTCAGATAATTCACATGGACTCTACAAAAGTCATGGGCTCCAATGATCCCACTTTTCAGTGTGATGGAACTACATCAACTTTTAGAGTGATGTTCAAAGAGCCGGTTGAGATATTGCCTAACACCAGCTACATTGCATGTGCTACACTAAAGGTAGTATTTTTTTTTACAAACAAACTACTATCGTTACTAATATTAAATATAATAATATTGATGTTTATAAGGAATAATACAAAATTAACATTTTTGAAATCCGATATTTCTTAGTTTATTAAACTGCAATGTATCAGTAATTTTAATATTGTTATTTTAAGTTTTAGATTATTTTCAGATGGGAGTTTTTTAGTGGCCCACTATAACATTCCTTCTTGGTGATGAAGCATTCAAAACAACATTTTGTGTATTTCATCATTAACTAACTAAGCAATGTCTTTTTTCTTAACAGGGTCCAGATTCATACTATGGCTCTAAGGGTTTACGTAAAGTAACTCATGAATCTGTTTCCAGTGGGAAAGTAACTTTTCAGTTTACATATGCAGCTGGAAACAACAATGGTACATCAGTTGAAGATGGACAGATTCCAGAGATCATCTTTTACACATGATTAATGAACATGGAAACATTAACATTATAAATGTGATATTCTGTGTGTGATTTGAAAACTGAAATGTTATAAACAGCAGTATTTCTTACTAATTGAGATGTAAATTTGCATGAAATGTAATAGTTTTTCAATATTCATTTTCAACCAGGATATTTGTGTTTTGTTAAGACATATCATATATTTATTACTCATATTTAGGCATATTAGATACCGGTACCGGTAGTTACTTTAACTAAATTGAAAAGGTATCAGTGTCTTATAATAAATGAAAATTTAAGGATTTCATAGATTTGATTGTTTAGTTGTTATGAAAAAATGTCCTATAGAGTTTGTAACTCAACCTTTAAATGTGGAGATGCATACTGCTGTACTGCTCTCAAAGATAATTTGGCACTTGCATTATTTTAAAAGTTATATCACATAAAATTTAAAAGTATAACCAATATGTAGCACAATCAGAGTTTTTATCCACACCAATAAGTTGCATATATATAATGAGCTGTTTAGCATGATGACTTATTTGGTAATAAAATAAGTTCAATGCACAACTATAATTTTTTAAATATGTATTCACCCAAGAAGACCCAATTATACACCTTTGATGTAGTTAGTCATTAAAAACTACATATTCCTATATATCTGGATCTGATATAAACTAATTTGTAATAATTTGTCATTTTTTTAAAAGGGGAAAAATAAATTAAAGGCAGATTAGCAGTCAATATTTTCTTGCAAGTTTTATTTTATAATTTTATAGTGGTTGCTTTGTCCGTCCACTGTCTTTTGACAGAAGAGTTCCCTTAAAGTTAAAGTTTAATAGGCTGCAGGCTTTAATTTTATAACACAGTAAATAAGATATTAAAACATTACTGGGTATTGAACATTTTTCATCTGCATTCAAAGAAATATGTTTTAGAGCCTTTTCTCTTACCACAAAATTATTATTTTAAATAGAAATTTTCTTCTGATAACATTGGTGATAATGTATTTAAGGGGACACACCTTCTCATGATATTATTTTTGTTCTTTCTGAAACTATCTACAAATAGTACAATTAATTATTTATAATTAATTTTGTTTGTATTTGGAGTATTATACTTATACCATGTGTTTATCTCACTACTGATCTGATAGTGTAAACAGTTTGGTTTTTTTAAAACATAAAGTCATTTACATAAAATATTAAGATTGTAGCAACTAACTCTTATAGTTTATTACAAACTGTTACCTCATTAATTATCTTATAATCTACATTAGATTTATTTCATTGGATTGGCTATAATTTCAATAATAATTTTTTTTCTCTTTCTTTTACTAAAATTCTAACTGAAATTTTATCTATGTGCTATGCCTTTTTAAATCCTTTACATTAACTTCACTTTTGTTTGTGTGTTTCTTTCTCGGTTTATGGCGAAATCCTCAGAACTGACCCACTTTCCATTAACTTATCGCCTTGGCACATAGAATCAATCTCAATGACAACACATTCTATCAAATTTTCAGCCCCACTCCCAAAAATTTGTCTTAACTCTACCAGATCTCACTGATTTCACAAAATAAATACTATACCTCATAACTGTGCTAAATGGGATTCTTAAAAATATCATAAATGCTTCAGGTGTGTAATATTTTCTTTTGTTTTACGGAAATGGTGTAATAAATCTGGGGTGTAAAGGCGTGAGACATTTCATAAAAGATTTATATGAAAAAACTTTGTTTAATTAAGAATAACTTTTAAAGTAATATCTATTGGCTGTGCAAGTTAACTGAACCATCTAGGAAAATCAATCGGTAAAATAATTGAAAAGATGTTATAATAAAATATAATTGAGTACCAGTATTTTGTTTTCCTTGCTAGCTTTTGAAGCTAAGCCACAAGTTCTTTTGTATCCATTCAGAAAATTAATGGGGGCAAACGTTAACAGACTAATTCTTTGCAGCCCAATATTAACAATTTGTATGTGTGTATATATGTGTGTATATATATATTTTTTTTCAATATATCCACCATACTATTCCTAAAGGTTACACACAAGCAGATTAAATTCAGTACATATTATTCAGACCTGCTTTTTTTAAGGTACATAGTAATTTCAGGACAATATAATGTTCTTAATAATACATATAGCTTTAATCCATTCTCCTAAGCCTTTTTTTTTTTCTAAAAAATTTGGTGCTGGGATAAATTTTGATGTATGAGATTAAAAAATATTACTTTCAAAAATTGTTCTCATTGATTTAATGATTGAAAAACAAATGATTCTTTGCATGTCACTGGTTTAAATGTTTAAAACTCTCATTGAAGTTTTATACTGTCCTTGAGAGAAGTCACTGATATCATACATTTTAATTTATTTTAAAATGTTTTTTTAACCAAATGTAATTTTTTTTTTTTTTTAAATACAGACTAATTAGCAAAGCTAAGAAGAAAAAAACATTTCACTATTAACTTAAAATTAAATAAAGTTTAATTACAATCATAAGATTAAACAGGTGCAATAAACATTGTAATGTTTTAAATTGTTTCATTTATTTTTAAAATTATTGCTTATCATCAACAACAACAGGGGCATAGTCATCAGGCTCTGTAGAAAAATCCCATTTAAACTTTTCAGTTAGATGCTTTTGAAAACTGATGCTCTTCTGTTTTAATTTAGAATCAATATTGTCACTAAGCAAATTTTGAAACAGTTCATGCAGTGTTAATGTTAAAAAATTATTCCTTGTAACAATATCAACAAAAAACTCTGATGGTATTTCACGAATTTGGAAATGTAAAATAGTGATGAAATCTAAATATACGTCTGGATGTTGTATGGCTGCATCACCGCTAGTACACAGTAGATAAACCAGTTTTTTCCACTGCTCAAAGGAGTCATAATTTTGTCCAATAAGAAAGCAAATGAACGCAAATTGGACCTCGCCCAAAAGCTTGCCAATATTGTGGTCAAATCGCTCTGCAAGCAGGAGATTTAATGCATATGTTGAGTCCATATTGTACTTTGAAATTTCAGCTGGTGTTGACCCATCTGGAAACTTCTTTTTAGGCACTGAACTATACCTGATTTTTGTGCCTTGGACCTTCTTTAATTTAGGTAGCATCACTTTTTTGGATCTTTGGGTGGTTTCCAAATCCATATTTACTTCTGCCATTGAAGTTGCTGCAGCTTTTCTGGACTGTGTTGTACTTGCCTCTGATTCAAACAGTGCTATTGAGTAAATTCTGCCACACTCTGGCTCCAAGAGATTTACAATATCTATGTTGATTAGGTTAGTTAATGATACCCACTGTTTGTACCTGAAATGTAGAAAAATTATTTCAGTATAATCTAAAATCTTTACATCAACAAGGGTTTCACAATAAGCAAATCAGCTTAAGATTAATCTGCTGATGATTTAATTATTTAGTATTTTTATGTATTTTGTAAAGCTTATTGATTATAAGTAATTTATCATAGTATCAATATAAAATACTATTTAAAAATTAATTACAATTATAGTTATAGTAATACTAGTAATAGTTATTTTCAAGGTAAGAATAAACAACTACTATTTATATAGATGATAGTATATGTATGTATGTGTGTACACACACACAAAAAATATATATCTTGTTTGACTATATATTTATTAATATAACCAGAGAACACTCTTCTGAATCCCACAGATTTGAACTTTGGGCTGAGACCCAAGGATAAGCCTATGTGGACCACCATGAATCCAGATGTCAATGGCAAAGTTACATTGAATCAACCAGTGATATTGCTAGAAGTATGCAATTGAGAAACCTATCACATCAAAGTCTGACAACATCCAATGTCAACTATTGTCAACCAGAGAAATGGCCATCATATAAATATGGTCATTAGGATTTACATTTTTATAAATTATTTTAACCAGCTATATTTTCTGTAGGCAGATTATTTGGTTTTAAAAAAAGGCTGATAATGAAGATATCCTATTTCATTCACATTTAAGCTTCTCAAAATTAACATGTTTAACATTTGTTCAAAGTAACTTAAAAATGAACATAATAATTTATCAAGGTTTCATTTTGTAACTCCACCACTTCTTTTTCATAGCTAATACAACTCGATTTTTCAGGATTCAAAGCATACAGCATTATTTTTTTAAAATAAAAATACTTTAACTTAAATCACTTACTTTTCATATGGATAAGGCCCAAGGAACTTATCAAGCTCTTCCTTGTTGCTTTTATATTTCTGCTGTTCATCTTCAGGGACTAAGTCAATATCTATAAACAAAAGTAAAGAAATTATAAACTACCAGTGGTTTCAGTAAGGTTGGTGTTACCAAAGTGCAGTAAACTTATGGTTTCAACTCCTAAACTTCTTTAGATTTTACCTCATGGACTTACAAGTCCTATACATCACCCTACATAATAACACATTTGTAATGGTGTTATAGTCATTTTAATTGTTTCTATAGTATAGTAGTTACTATCCTAGTGTCTCTGGTTTTTTCATTTTTATTTTACTTAGTTTACATGTTTTTAATAATTGTAAAGCGCTTAGAGCTTTAAGCTAAGCGCTATATAAAAATGGCTAAATACATAAATAATGGAATTACTAAAGAGTCAGGACATGAGAAACTTTAGATTTTGGCTAACAGACTTTAAGAATTCAACAAAATTGCTTTTTCTTTTATTATAATAAATTAAATTTTACAGCTGTTAATGTTAAACTTTCATTTCATGGTTTTTCAATTTCAAGGCTGTAAATTAGTCATAACTCAATAAAAAAACAAAGGCAAAATCAGAAACCTTGACTATTTCAAAGATTCAATACATTGTGACAGTATTTCTATTACCATAACCTTGAAATTAACACATCATGTCAAGTCCATCAAACAACTGCCTGATCTTTAAGAATATTGGACCTTATATAGATAATCAGCTTACATGGGTAAAATCATAGAAACATTTCTCATTTCAACTTTCCCATAGAGGATTTTCTCTTATCTGATCATAGTCATAGCAAGAATTAACATGTTTTTAGAGGATTCTAAAATGTGTGAAAAATATCATCTTCACATTATTTGCTTGGACAATAGTAAACTCTCTTACAGTTTATGTTTCAAGAGATTATACAAATGCTTTAATTTTACATGTGCTCCTCTTTAAACTCTTTTGATGGTCTTTGGGCACAGCAACATCGTTAGAGAGCATCTTAACCATATCAGTAATATAGTTCCTTTAATAAATTTATCTGATTGTACCCTGCTCTTGTATTCACTAAGATCAGTTATAACCTCATGTATTTTTACATTATTGAGTTACACCCCCCCCCCACCCCCCCGTCCCCATGAAGGTGTAACCCGGGCTCCGCACCCCTGTCATAACACTACAAACTCTTTTGATTGTCTTTGGGCAAAGCAACATCGTTAGAGAGCATCTTAACCATATCAGTAATATTGTTCCTTTAATAAATTTATCTGATTGTACCCTTCTCTTGTATTCACTAAGATCAGTTATAACATCATGTATTTTTACATTATTGAGTTACCCCCCCCCCCCACCCCCCCGTCCCCATGAAGGTGTAACCCGGGCTCCGCACCCCTGTCATAACACTACTGTTAATTAATAGTTATTAACCTTAAAAAATAATTCATTTTTCAAAAAATAAAATTGAATATTTTAGTTTTCTGCTGATTCTCTGTGAAATTTTAGTTTTATATCCAAAATTTTTAAACTCCATTGATAAAGTAAAAAAAACATGTAAAGAATTTTAAAGGTGACGCAACTGCATATTCTCTCTCTCTCTTTTAAGTGTTAGTTCCAGACAGACAAATGGATGTATGTTATTTAAAAATTAATTTTATAATTTAATTCTTGCATACCCGGTTTATTTGAAATTAAACTTCATTTGCGGTGGGTGGAGGAGTCATCAAAATCACCTTGATTTGCAAATGTGCTACCCATGCATGAACGTACAAGAATTTAATTTATTTACAGAGCAAAATGTAATAAGGCATAAATTCATTATTAACAAGTACCTTCAGTTTTTGCATTCCATTTCCGAACAATAACTTCCTTTGGCAAAAAATTGCAGAAAAAGCCAGACCTTGGTCCAAGTCCAAGCTGATCATTAGAGCTAAATGAACTGCAAGCAATAAATAATAGGTACTGACTTGCTCATCTTAGCTAATAATTGTAGAGATCAGCAAATAATTGAATAAAATTCTAGTTCTGGAGGCCAAACACTTTGATATCAAGTAAACCTTTGGCAGGCCGCATGTCATATAATAATATAAACAACAACTAAATGTTTTATAGAATTATTTACCTATTCTTAATCACATCATGCAATGCAAAATAAAAATATAACTAATGTGCTATCATTTTATCTTTTCTATCAGGAATCTTTTTATAATCGATTTCTTTGTCAATGGAATGATGATTGAATAAGTTTATTTTAGATAAATGATATACTGATACATGTATATATATTTTTTTAAGTGTGACTCAATGGACTATATCAAAATAAAGTTATCATTGGCAAAAATTATTACAATTCACAATGACAATGTAAAACAATTTTTGTGAGAAGTAAACAATTGTAACAGAATGTAAAAAATACTGGCAATTCTAGTTCTAGACTTTAAATAAGGAATACAAAAAAAAATAACACATCTGTCAAAAGAGTTAAACCATGTGAAGTAGCATTCATTAACAATAGCTAAATATCCCTTTTCTGATTTATCAATTTAATTTTTGTAGTAAATCTTTATTCCAAGGATTTGAAAATGCACTACCGTACGCCTTTAAAATTTGAGTCATGGCTATATTACCTTTAAATCCTAAAATTGTGTAATACAATATATTGTAAAAATAAACATTTTCTGATGATAAAAGATAATAATTATATATACCGGTACTGTCAATACACACAGAATATAACATATGACAAGATATTAGAAGGCAGTTGTCCCCATCTGCCAATCATGACAATTAATTATCCTAACACATTGCTTACCAATTACTTCACCAAACAACTTTAAGACCATTCATTGATCGAAGTTTTAAAAAAATAATAAATTATAATTATGCCTACCTATAATAAATAAAATGGAGTCCTGGAGGTATCATTTTAACTCCCTTGAAGTTAGGACCGACATTCCATGAGTTATAATCAATACCAAATTCAGACCCTTCAGGAAAACCAATGAGAATGAACATAGCACCTTGTTCAAATAGGTTTCGCGCCGTTACTTGATCCATGGCTAAGTTTGATGCCTAATAGGACCTACTAGTAAAGTAAGATTAATTTGTAAATGTGTAATATTCATTTTTGGTTACCGGTATATCTGGTATAAATATAATTTTTTCTTTCTCACCAAGATATATTACCATATTAAATAAGCTATACTTGAAGCAGTACAGGCCCTACTTGTAAGTCTTATTAGACCCATTTCCAATATTCCACCACACAAAAGGTTCAGACCACAGTTGACTTGCTTCGCCTCATCCCCATCTTCTTCAACTCTCAAATTAGATTTTGACTTTAATTTGGATAGGATGGGTGGGATAGTCTACTATTATATTCTTTTATTTTAATTTAGTATTATTTAATTATTTGTATAAAAGGTCTACTGGCTCATATTTATTTACTTATATACTCTTGACTGCAAGATTTTTCCTTTAAGTTTATGGTGGAATTTTCGGAAAGCAAAGAGGTGAGCCACGCATGAAAAAAAGGTGGAAGTGCTCTGGTCTATCTCTAGGTATAAATTAGTACTAAGTACACTATAAATTAAATGCTAAAATATGAGATTACCAAACAAGTTTAAGCAGGGAAGGCTAAGCTTAGGACAAGTTAGGACCCCCTATCCAATACATCTCTATTGAATATTCCAGTGATTCGCAACCTTTCTAATGCAGCGATCCTTTAATACAGATCCCCATGTTGTGGCGACCCCCAACCACAAAATTATTTTCGTTGATACGTTACAACTGTAGTAGAGTATATATGTCATAAGATGGTCTTAGGCGACCCCGAGGTTGAGAACCGCTGCTCTAGTTTCTATTCTATAATACTCTATCATCTAATCATTGTCACTGATCCTAGTCTATTATTATTATTCAGGACATGAGTTCCTACTAGAGGCATAAGGTAATTTTCAGCAGAGTATCAGTAGGGTAGGGTAAGCCATGGCATTTCTGGAGGTGTAACCCAACTCCGGCATTAGCCATGTGATGTCATAATCAATTTTGGCTAATGTTAAGGACGGCTGCCACAGTGTCTTTTGGGTGTTTATTATAGTTGCAGTGAATTAGGGTTTAGGTTAGGTTGAGGGATCGATTTAGGGTTCAGGTTAGGCATAGGGATCGATTTAGGGTTCAGTTTAGGCATCGGCATAGGGATCGATTTTGGCTAAATTCGATAAAATAGTGGCAGTCGTCCTTAACATTTACCCAATTATGTTTTTGTTGGAACTTTGTTGGCCTAAGCCTGGCCTATGCTTTCTACTCCGTGAAAATGACTCTTCTTTTTTTTTTTTCCCAGTACCACACTCACACTACATGTTACATGCTCATGCAGTATACACTGATTGAAACCAGTTTTATTAACTTTTTTAGGCTAGGCGCCGCTGCTAGGCCTATGATACCTACCAATGGCAATGAAATGGAGCCAATTATAACATAACATTAAACATGTTATTGGTCTATCATTATAAATAATTCTAACCACATATTTTATAGTTATAGTTATAGCAGTTAGCACTCGGCGACGTGACATTCATTATAGACATGGTAATGGATTGAATAAATTTAACACGAAGAACAAAACCACAACTTTTAAGAGCTCCAAATTTTTAAATAATTTTTTCGCCCTTTAATTCATTAATAATAAATATTATCGATTATTAGGTTTAAATTTTAAAAACTTTGGCCGTTTTAGCTAACAATTATTACATATTTTAAGACTTTACGACAAAATCGTTGTTTGATATTTTTTTTTAATATGGACAGAACACAACCGATTACTGGTTACCAGATTGGCCTTTTAAGTCAAATTTGTTTGTTTTTGTTCAAGATGGTTTTGATCTGAAATTTTTCGTTTGTCCATTTCCTGGCCTTTTTTGAAGATTGTTTTTACTTTTAAGTTCAATAATACCCATTTCATGAAATATCTTTAAGAGAAATTACTTTGATCGATATAGTATTCAATACTTAAAAGGAGAACCCTTGTGGAGTTGACTTTTGCAACACTGTCAAAATGCAGCAATATGGCTCGCTCAATGTGACCCTATTTACCTTTATTGTCGCTTCCGTACCTGTCGTTCACATCAAATGGAAATGTCGCTTTTGGAGAATTTATAAAGGATAAAGCTAAACGTTTAGGGCAACCTCAAATGTGGTGGGATTTCTTTCTAAAGCAAAACATTTGAAGTGAAATATTTACCAACAATGTGGGTCATGTCCCTGAGTACCCCATCCCAAATTTCAACATAAGTTGGCCACTTAATTAAATTAAAAGTTAAAATCAATGTTACACATAATATTCTGGTATATCAACATTTAATTACCGTGTAGTTCAGCGGTTCTCAACCTGTGGGTCACGATCCCTTTGGGGGTCGCGTGACCCTTTGCCATGGGTCGTCTAAGACCATCTGAAAACACATATCCTTACAGCTATGAAGTAGCAACACAAATTATTGTGTGGCTGGGGGTCGTCACATCACGAGAAACTGTATTAAATGATCGCGGCACTAGGAAGGTTGAGAACCACTGGTGTAGTTCGTAGGTGCTTATTGTTTGACTTTTCCTGTCTTTAATTCTTATTCACATGATGAGCATTTGTTACTTGTTTTAACGCTTAGTAATCTTTAAAGAACAACTGATTCTCTCTCCCTCCACCTTCTCCCTGTCACTCTCTCTCTCTCTCTCTCTCTCTCTCTGGGGCCGTCCATAAAGTATGTCACGCTCCAGAGGGGGGGGGTGTGGGTGTAAGAAAGTGTGACAGTTTGTGACAGGGAGAGGGGGTCAGGTCATGTGGGACGTCACACATTTTTTTTTTTTTTTTGTTTTTTTTTTTTTTTTTTTTTTTTTTTTTTTTTTTTAAATTTTATTTCTAATTTATTCTTTTATTTTTTTGTAGAATTTAATAGCTTTAAAAATAATTTTCAAAAATTTTGTGAAACATTTGAATTAGTTTTAAGTCAAAATAGAATGAAATGCCTATCTCCTGAATGTGTTGTTCACGATTCCTCTCGCTAGGAGCGCTATTATGCTGTTGCGAAGCCTTGTTTTATGTATAGCCTTTCCGAGATCAACAGGAGTTTTCAAAGTACAACTATATGATCTTTATTTTCCATCTTTGCAGACCAGCTTACTTGATCGAATTTGCAAAGAATGCCACTTATAATTTGCCTCACAAACAATGTCGAAGAAACATGCAGGACAACACAGATCTCGGGCTCGGGAGAATGTGCCAACCCAAACTATTCCAGAATCAACTTAGATAAAACGGTTCAGTCCTTTGAGAATCGCTGCTAGAAGGCAAAGATAATTCATGGCAGTTATTGCCAGAAGAGAAAATGCACATTCAGAGGATGTTGAGTGGCTAGATGAGGATGAAGTTAATCTGTCTGCAATTATCCTTCCAGGAAACGATGATGGTGAAAGATTGATGCCAGTCGTAATTATGGATGACACTTCACTTCACCATGGATGAATGATGTCCAGTGAATATTTTTTTAATTAAACATTATTCGCAGGCCCATAATAAACATATTCAATATATATAATTGTTTTCAGGATTTTTTTTTTAGGCAATGCACTCCATGCCATGGGTATTGCTACAAAATTAACTGCTAAACGACATTTGGGAAAATCATTGTTAAGAAACCGTATCTAAGTACATTATAAATTAGAATGTAAAACATTTGGCCATTTTGGCCTTTTTCTGAATTGGTTTGGCTTTTATTTTTTAAATTTCACTGGCAACCCCGACTTCTTAGGTTAAAGTTAATGAAGAATAATGGTGTATTTTTATTGGGATTAACTTACTATTTCCAATTTCACAATCATGGACTTTGGTAGCTTTTTGAGAATTCAAAAAACAGCTGGAGCAGGTATGTGAATATTCTACCTAGTAATAGCAATAATGGGCTAAAACTGAGGACGGCTGCCACGGCGTCTTTTGTGTGTTTATTATAGTTGCAGTGAATTAGTTAGTTTAGTTATTTTAGGTTAACGTTGAGGGATCGATTTATTTAGGGTTCAGGTTAGGCATAATAGGGATCTATTTAGGGTTCAGGTTAGGCATAGGGATCGATTTAGGGTTCAGGTTAGGCATAGGGATCGATGGTAAAAGTGCAGTTCAGGTGCGTATATTATTTCTGTTTGAATCTCTTATTTTCCCGTGTAAACTTATGTTAATTCTTTATAAAAAGTATTTTAAAAGTTATATACCATCTTTTTATTGGAATACAACAACAATTTAACAAATTTTACGAGATAAAAAAAGTACATTTTTATGAATCTTTCGTGTTTTACGGAGCCATTGTGGTAAATCAAGGATAACTCTTCTGTCTTTAAAGATACTTTATAAAAGTTGCCCAATTGGATGAATCTTGTTAAAATAAAAGATCCCTGTATAAAATAATCCCTGTATTTATTTATTTATACTTATAAATGTAAAAAAATTCCATAGAAAATTAGAAATTAATGTCTAAAGAATATTATTATTATTATTTTGGGGAAATTTTAAAAAATATATTTAACAAATTTTAATTAATTAATACAAATAAGTGTTGAGTCAGAATATTTTATACATTTTTTATAAGGAAAATTATAGACTTTAAAGAATTTTTTTTCTGAATGTTAACAATAACTAAAAATAAAATTTTATGGTGTTTTTTTTTTAGTAAAATGCATATTTAACTATATTCCCTGTAAATATTATATTTTTATCTAATTTTGTTATAAAGTTAAAGGTGTAAAACCAAAAGACAAATAGGGGGTCACAGTTGTGGAGGAAAACTCCATGGTAAAAAAGTGGTTTTGAGGTCCTCACTAAAAAAATCATAACTTTTGAATCACTCGGGCTAGAAATTTAATCTTGGTGTTTTTGTAATCTATTCTACACTATTCTCTGTAGTATTCTATTTTTAATGTTTTAAAATTTACATCAAAGTGCCTAGCTATAGCATTTTTATGCTTGAACTTGAAATGATGGAATTAATTTTTCAAACATTTGATATTGTTGGTTAATATATGCTAACTTTACTTCTTTTTTTCTTCTGGATACAATTAATAAAAAATATTTTAATTTAACATTTATATTACTTCATAGACAACAACATTTCCAAAATTTGTGAGGTTAGGATCAGTGCATTGGTCAGAAAACATGTTAACAATTTTTAAAAAATCAGATTTAAATCTTTAAATATGCAATTAAAAATTTTTTTATGGATTTAAATACTATTAACTATGTTAATTTTCAATCTTTGTAAACATTAATATTCTTCAAAATCTCAAGAAATCCAATTTTTTTAAAAAAGATGTAAGTAATCAATTTAAATAAAATAAATCAGGCTTTTGTTTGTTGTTTTTTCTTAAAATCATAATGTTTATCAGCTCTGCAAAGAAACTTCACCATCTTCTCCAACTGCAAACCAATATTTCAATCGGCAGAGCATCAAGATCTTCCAACAGTAAAATCACTACGTCTCAAAATAAACACCTTCCTCAAACCTTTGTAGTCAAGCTAGCCTTACAAAGGATACCATGGAGCATCCAATGAATAGCCAAACATACCTACATCACTCAAAATTGCAAATCAGCTAACAAAATATACGAATTATAACCAATTTAAGTAAATGAAACAGTATATGTAGGCTTTAATTATCATGAGTGAGACAAAATACAAATTTAAACCTTTCGGTTATGTCTTCTTCAGAAGTGCAGAATAAAAATTAAAATAAATTAAATTTTAGATAATGTAAGTAAGTCCTACTTATTATTATTATTAAAAATGAAATAAAGGAAATGAAAAAGAATGGGCAACACCAGATTTGTGTTATTGGTTAAATTGGGAACATATTCAGCCTGCCATTGGTAGTTCTCTGCTTGAAGAAATTTTTTGTGGAGTCCAAATGTAATTCAGATTTGTTGTCATTTACTGGGAGATAAGATTCGACTAAGCATTGCTTCAGTGCAAGTTTTTTTGTGCTTTTGATAGGAAGGCCCTAATTCATTAAGTATTAGTGTGAGAGGTGTTTTACACTGAAGCATGCTGACTTAAATGACATTTAGTTTCACTCCCTTCACATGTTCAATAAAGCTGTCGTCAAGTCTCATTATTTGAGGAAAGTACAGAAGTTTTGGTTAGTATGTTGCCACAAATAAGCTTTGCCTGTGTGGATGCAATACATGGACTTACACTCTCACAAACAGTTATATCACACTCACTGCCTTATAACAGGCATCTTTTTTGACAATTATTTTAATTATAAGCCTAGCTGAGCCAGTGCCTATAGTTGTCATTTCAGTGACATAAAAGTCATGTCCCAGTGCCACATGCATTGTTAGATAAAAAAAAATATAAAAAGTGTAATTACGATATCAAGATTGTAGGTAATTATATACCAAACAAACTAAAAATATCTATTCATTAAAATTTCATCTTGTACTGTTAAGAAAACTATAATTTAGAACTAATAAAATTGTTTTTAAAGCTGTAGCTGGAGGAAGAGGACGAGGGAGAGGAATGCTTCCTTATTATGATGTGAGGGCAGATCCTGCACAAAGTAGACATTGGGGGCATGAAAGAGGAGATTACAGCTCAAGGGGAAGAGGATTCAATAGAGGTCACTAATATCAACTCATAATTTTAGATGGCTGTCTTATTCAGTCTGATGTCTAATTTTTTAGAAATGATTAATATTGAAACATTGTTTAATTTTGTATTAATCAATATTTTTCCCATGAGCACTCAGTTAATTTAGTTGAAAAATGAGGATATTGTTTCATTTTATTAGAGTTTGAATTTATTTTGTACAGCTTCTTGCTGCTGCCGTAATAAATGTACCCACTATTTCATTCTAATAGCGCAACCCAGAGGTGGTCATTTTGTGAGAGGAAACAGGGGGCACCATTTACAGCATAGACACAACTATGAAAATAACAATGGTATTTAACAGAGTTTCTGTTCTTTAAAGAAATATTTTTTATTTATGTATAAACATTTTTGCCAAAAAAGCTTACAATCAATTAATAAATATTATTTTTATCAACATTTTTTTTTTTAGCAATTTGTGATCAAAATTCTTTGGTATTCATTTATTAATATCTGACATTAAAAATATTCACCAGCTTATTATGAAATGCAATATGGAGATAGCTTGGAATATTCTGAAGACCGATTACGAGAATCTGGAGAACAGTACACAGGTGTTGATTATGGAGACCCTGCACTAAATACAAATACTAGAAACCAATATAAAAATTATGAAGGTGATTTCACTCAACCTGTAGACCAACATATTAAAAATAAAGTTCAACATGGAGACCTGTACAAAAACAATAAAGGCCAGTATGGGGATCAGTATGGAGACAATGAAGGTCCATGGGGAGATCAGTATGGAGACAAAAATGGCCAGTATGGCGTCCATTATGGAGACAGTGAAGATCAATTTGGAGACCAGTATGGAGATGGTGAAGTCCCAAAAGGAGATCAACAGGGAGATACTGAGGGCCACGATACAATGGTATTATTATTTAAATGGTTGCACTAACATCAGTGCACACTTATAATTTGGATAATAAGATTGATAATTGATTCAAACCTTTTTTTTTCATATTTAGGGTAGGGATTTATTTCTGATTCCAGATATGATCTGATTAATTAGAATTATTTTAAAGTTTTATGATTGTGCAGATTGCACCACCTTTAAATTGACTTTTATACTGTAGGATCAATTTAATGTTCTCTGGGTCTAAGTGCCTTTAGCATCACTTCATTTATAAATTGAAAACAAGGGTTCTTTTCTATGAAAATGGTGCAAAAATTTTTATGATTATTTAAAACAAGACAGTTACTGGCCAAAAATAGCATGTGTAAAGAATTTATACACAATTTAAGTAAAGCATTTTAAGGCAAGGGGATTAAACTTTATATTATGAAAATTAACATTGCTCAAAAGGTTGTCGCTCGTGCTAACAAATAATTTATTGGTCAGGAATCTTGTTTAAGAGGGCACAGCTGTATATTCTAAAAATGCAACCTATTCAAAGGCTGTCTCTCTTAGCATTAGATAAATGACAGCCATTACATTTTTTAAAATGTGATATTTTTCAAAGACCTTGTAAACCATGTCAAAATTTCAAGGTGGGGGGGTTTGGGTGTTGTTTGTATCCGAGTGAAAAGCTTAACTTGTTTAATAGTTTTGAATCTATCTGTATCATTCAATTCATATTTTATTCCACTTTGATTAATCAGAAATTGGTAGCAATTAGCTGAATCATATTTTCAGATCAAAATAATCATTGCCTAGTTGTAAGATTAAATAAATCATGTAACCATAAACAATTTGCTTGTTAACAATTATCACCTATTTTCCTAATAAAATACAAATTAAAGAAAAATATTGAAATTCTCTTTTCACAACTATTATTTGATGTTAGGCTTCATTTGTAAAAGCCACAAGCTAAACATAATTAATATTTACTTTTCTTAGTTAATAAATTACATCTTACATGACGTCTTTCTTAACTAATTTAAAGATGCACAATCTTATCTTGATTCAAGTAATGTGTTACGAACTTGAAATTATCAGTACAATAGCTTCAGTGTCTAGGCGTAATTTAATTACTAACAAACCAATGATTCATTTAACAAACGTCTCTTTATTAAAATATACACTGTGTCTTCTTCTTTCATAACGTTCTCACTCAGCAACTCCATTACTAACGCTCCATTACTCAGAATTACTGCTTTTCTAAAACCATAACTGCTTTTCTAAAACCATAACAAAATATATCATCATTTCCCATACCCAAAAACGTTTTAAAAAATACAAATCAAATAGAAACAGCTACTCAAATACTCTCAGCACCAAACACGCACGCACAAAACACGAACAAATCATTAACATAATGTACCACAAACTTGTGATTGGGTGGATTATTTTTTTTAAACTAATAATTTACATTTAGAATGATTTTAAGAGTATGCAAATTTATTTAATTTTTTTTGGATATTATGAACAAAATATTGAAAGATTTGTGAATAATGGTGAAGAAAAGATTTGAACAATAATATCAAAATTAACTTAAGCATTTTTTTTTTACAGTTATATTTCCAACATTTTGCCATCTACCTGGAATAATCAGCAAGAAGCTAATTTCCTACACTAATTAGGACATTTGTCAGGGAAAAATGTAAAATTGGTGGATCACATTGCACAAAATTATAAGCAGAGTATATATTTGTCTTTAGTGTGCTCATAATCCAAGGAGGGAACAAAATTCTAAACTTTACTCTTTAATTTTTCAAGGACACTGAGGAAAGATTACAAAATTCAGAACGAAGTGTTGATGATTTCCAAAGTTCCTCAAACAAAGTCCAACCCACAACAAGAGAACATGAACCAGGGGACAAAACTAAAAATAATCAAGCTGTTAAGGAGGATGAGTGTGAAGAAGATCTGGAAAAAAGTGATGAAGAAAAAGATGAGACCACTAAAGCAATTGAAAAGCTCCCAGTCAGACATCAACGGGGTTTGATGAGCACTCTTATAGGATTAGCTGGTCCAGAAGTTCAAAACAGAAAGCCAGACCCCTTACCTCGTCCACAACCCATGAAATGTAAGTAATAATGTGGGAAATGCACTGTTATGTTTAAGAAAAGTCACACCACGCACTACAAAGTTAAGAGAGTATTTACTTTTATGCCATGTGTTTTTATGCAAAAAATCATTTTCATTATTGGAATAAACATGCTTTGTTTTTAAATCCTTATATTTATATTTACTGTGCTTTTTGTTAGTATTTTTGTGGCAAAATCTTCGAAACGTTAAATGACACACTTCCCATCATCCTATCAAGCTGAAACTTGACACATAGACTCGCTGCTGATGACAACACAGTCTTTCAAATTTACTACCCCACCCATATATCATCATTTCCCATACCCAAAAATGTAAAAAAATACAAAGCATATAGAAACAGCTACTCAAATACTCTAAGCACCAAACACGCACGCACAAACAGCCCCGCCCTCAACCCCAAAAAATCTGTTTATCCTGTTTTTCAAGAGCACGCTAATTAATATACTTCCATCATCTTATTGTGCTAAAACTTGGCACATAGACGCCGACAATGACAACGCATTCTTTCAAATTTTCATCCCCAACCCTCAAAAATCAGTTTTAACTACTGCACCAGATGCCACGATTTCATGAAATAAAACTTGCAATAACTGCGCTAAATAAGATTCTTTACAATATCGCAAGTGTGTTTGGTGCGCAATATTTTCTTTTGTCTTACGGAAATAGTTGGTGTAATAAATCTGAGGTGTAAAAGTGGGTGGGAAATTAGAATATTAATATGGTTCCGGGTCGTGGAAAAATGGGGGGGGGGGAATAATTTGGATTCTTGTACTATGTAATTTTCAGCCCCCAACCTCCAAAAATCAGTTTTTCAAGGGGGAGATGAAGGAAAGATGATGCAATGATTTCTTAAGAACTGTAACCACCGTTAAGTTGCACAAAAAATGCATATAAAGGATATATATAAACATTTTTGCTTTTAGGGGTTGTTAAATTTGGTGAGACAATATATATTTTAATTTAAATTACACAGTTTTATTTTAAAGTTTTTTTTAATGTATCTTCAATTTCAATTGCCTTAAAGAAATACTATCTATATAAAAATATTCCAAGCCTTCCTTCTCCAACCAACTCACCTCAATTGGTACACACTCTTATGGTGGCCATTTTAAAGTCATGCTTGATTTATATTTTTAAGTATGACAGTTGAATCACACACACACCAGCAAATCATATTTATGTTACTTTGAACATTTGAGAGAGTTTAACTGTGCAGTTAATAATATGTAGCTTAAAGTATGAATGGAACAAGAATTAAATGACCATCATTGGAGCTGGTGTCTGTTAGTGTTTTCTTTTACATCATCGATAGTCCTGCACTAACTACACACATTTGTGTCACAGAATAGGTAGCAGACATGTTTACCCTCAAACTCCTAAAATCGTACAATATCATCACAAAATCGTTCAATACATTATCTAAATAGTAAAAAATAAACATGCAGTATATAAAATGTGTACCTCAAAATCGTAAATTGTACACCAAAATCGTAAGAGTAAACAGGTCTGAGGTAGTAATCATCTGATCTCGATTATGTAGTAGCTAGTTTGAATCCCAAGGTTTGGACATTTGTTTTTGCTTTTACAATGAAAATTAAATAAAATTATTAGTTGGTTTATTTTAATTATATTTTATATTTAAAACACAATTGATTTGCAACTGGTAAAAAGGCATTTTTAATTAATAATAATGGTGAGGGAAAGAGGGTGTGGTTTTGGGTTAATAATTAGAGTACATTAGGTTAGTGCAGGCCAGCTGGTGTGCCGTGGTTAGCCACGAGATGCTGCAATGTGTGCCACGGCATTAAGACACCAAGGGGAAAAAACTGCAGAGTTTATGGTGAGTTCAATTATGAATATAATCAGGAACCGTAAAAAAATAGAAAATTGATTAGCTTATTACCAATTTATTATAACTTTGCAAAATTCACAGAATATGTACAAATATAAATCTTGTTTTTTTCTCATTAAGTATGTCAACAATTGTGTTGGAATTTTTGTGTACACCACCCACCCCTTGCTAATGACACCTTTTAAACTTTCAAGGACCCCCCCCCCCCCCTAATTAATTATGTCAACAATTGTTTTCCAACCTCCCTCCCCACCACCCCCAAAAGAAAATAAAAATAAATAAATATGGATTTTTTAAAATGCTTTTAAGGAAGACAGAACACAACAAATTTCTGAAACAAATTTTAAACTTGTACCAGCTAGAATATCTGAATATAGTCAATTTTATTTTGCATAATTTCTTAAAAGACTTGATACCGTCTAAATATTATTGTTATTAAATTTAATGCTAGTGTTTGTTTTTTTTCAAATTCATGTACATATGACAGATGTTCCTCTTTTGCAATAATGCATAGCCCTGATTAAATTATCATGCCATATTGATATTATTATGGAACCAGCTGACTAACTATTCAGTGCTTAAAATATCAGCATTTTCTTGATGTGCAATAATTGTTAACACCTCTATCTGTCTTTTGGCTGCCATTTAAATTTGCTACATCTTTTTTTTTCTTTTTCTAATAATACATTATTGTTATTGTTCTGAAAATTTGAATTTGAGAATTTTATAGCCATTTAAATTATATTTATTTTGCTACAAATTATGGAGGCCTATTTATAATTTATATGCACAATTAAATCAAAGAAAAATAGAATTGTTAACTGTAAGGTCTATTTATCCCCTCTCCCCTCTCTTGTCAACATTTGTCAAACTTTTTCCACTCCCCCCTCCCTCCATATTTTGTTGCCGTAATTAATGGACGGCCCCATATTGGAAATATTTAATAAATCTTAACATGCTTCTCTTAAGATAATTTCTACAAAGGCTAACGCTAAATTGCATAAATGGATGACTTTATTGTACCGGTAGCAACGAAAGAATATTTTGTTAATTGCAAGGTCAAAGGGAAACCTTCTGCCTTATTCTGATTAATTAAACACAAGCTCCTCGACTCACCAAAGATTTTAAGAAATATACCAAAGAAAAATTCTGCATACCATAGGAAAAAGAATGGAGTATTGAATTTTTCTCAACAGCTTCTAGCTATTATTAGATTGATGCAACTGAAATAAAAACAGATCATTAGAAATGAAATAATGAATCTTATACCATTTTGTGTTATCTGGAAAAAAAATCGATTTATTTGCTTTCCAATCAATTGACTTCAACACGAATTTCTGGAATTAAGGAATAATGATAAGCTGAAAATCTGGGAAAGCGTAGGTGTGCCAGGGAACTCTGAGATGGGTCTAAGTGTTTCGTCGGTGAACAAAAGTTGCGGAGCACTGTTTTAGTTGATACATTATGCACAATACATTTTTCAATGTGGTATAATCAAATTAAATGTTATTGTTTTTTTTACCCATTTAGTTTCTTTGTACATTCCAAATTTCTTGATAATTATGGTTTTCATTTATTCTTCTTTTTAGTCTAATTTTTTTTTTTTTTTTTAATGGCATCATTGACTTAACATAATGCCATTGCCAATTTGTACATATTACAGTGGTGGATGATAAAACAATGTATCTAAGCACAAACAAGCAAAATGTATGCAAAATTGATGACAATGCTTTATTGGAATATGGAATCACCCAGAATATGCTAGATGAAGACTTTGTACATTCCAAATTTCTTGATAATTATGGTTTTCATTTATTCTTCTTTTTAGTCTAATTTTTTTTTTTTTTTAATGGCATCATTGACTTAACATAATGCCATTGCCAATTTGTACATATTACAGTGGTGGATGATAAAACAATGTATCTAAGCACAAACAAGCAGAATGTATGCAAAATTGATGACACTGCTTTATTGGAATATGGAATCACCCAGAATATGCTAGATGAAGCTAATTTAGAGATTGATGATACTCCAGCCAATGAAAGGGATTTGTTACCAAATGAAATTGGCAAAGAAATAAACAAAGAGTTTTTTTGCAAGGTATTTATTTATTCAACTTTTTTTTATTTATCCTACTTTGTAATAAAATCGATTAAAAAACACCCCAAAAAACCCTTTAGTTTTGAATAGTTTAATACATTATACTAACTCCAGGGTTTTTAGAATATTTTAAAATAATGTTCATTGTTGTATTAAATTACAAATTTTGCTCACAGTTGTGCCATGTTCAAACTACATCTATGGGCAATTTTCGAGACCATCTTAATGGAAAAGGGCATAAAGCTGTAAGTATATATCAGAATACCTTAAGAAATGTAAAAATTAGACCAAAACCAGTATATTTGCTTGTGTGCTAAGACAAGTATGGCTTTCAACCCAAATTTAATATAATTATAGCGAAGGAAAGCATTTGCAACTAGTCTAAAGATAAACTTCCTCTATAAATATTTGTTGCAAAAATATAGGGAAATTGAGATGGCTCAAACTGCCACTTAAGAGAGATTTATTAGCTCATGTGCACCTTTTGTTAAAAAATGAGTTTGTCTCTCAAAATTCTTGCTGAAAAAGTTATTCTTAATCTGAGGTTTTAATGTGTTTTGAATTTTCTAGTCCTTTTTTATATAGGGCCAAGGTTGTTAACGACTTATTTAAGATTAGAACTACACACTGATCTTGTAAAAATTTAATAAGACACTCAGTTATGTTTAAAGAAAGAAAAAATTTATAATGAAATTACAACTAGGGTTTCTCATGTCCCTTATTTTTTGCATGATACCTTGGAAAAGGGATGACAGAAAATCTTATCCCAGGATAAGATAAATACAATTAAAAATATATTATAAACTAAATTTAACTCTGAAAGAGTTGGTTTTTATAATTCCTTGGTGCTATTGTCTTTAAATGAATTAATAAATATGTTAAGTTACATGAGAGGTTTTTCAATTGCCTTAGTTATTTCATTTTCCACTGCTTAGCCCTAGTAATAGATAAAAAGCTAATAATATTTTTGTATGACAAAAGTCGGATGTGACCGTTTGTAGAAAAATCCTTTACACTTTATATTACTTTAAAGTTTTGCATTTATCCTAGGTTGCAAATTCTAGTTTTAATCCGTCATGAAATATTCGCCACCCAATGTTTCTTGCAACTTGTAACAATGGGTTGTTTCAAATTAAAAAAACAATTAAAAATTGTATCCATATATGCTTATTAAGTCTTACTAAGTTGATTTTGGAAGGAAAAAAAACCTACATAATATAAAAGTAATTTGGCACAAATATAGCCTGGTATAATAAGTTACGAGAGCACAGGTTCCCAGCCAATAGGACGTGACCTCAAATGAGGTTTTGAAGAGATGTCTGTTTGGCTGAAACAATATAATAAGAGAATTTTAAATAGCTTTCTTTTTGAATATGTGTCTTATAGTTTGATTTGCTATAATTTCAGTCATGGTTTTAAATATGTTAGTCAATTAAAATGCCAAAGAATTAAGTTATAATATGTTTTAATTTCCAAGAAATTATCCTAATTAAAAGCCTTTTTTCAATATAGTGCGGAAATATCACTTTGCTTATGTATAAATGTAGTCCGGACTTGAGAACGCTTAAGAATCTGTGTAGTTGAGCTACGGAACTTAATAATTCAGCACAGCTAACTAGATTTTACATATCCTAGCTTATAGTGACAATCTGTGACTTGCTGAAAATTTTAAAAAACAAAATTGTACCGGTATTCTAAAACTTTCTACCTGGGACAGACGAAGTTCTGGGGAAGGCCTTTTTTTCCTAAAAATTGTGCAGGATCCCAGATCGTAGAAGCGAAACTCTAATTATAACAGACCCCAAAAGAACACTAAAAATCATCCATTAAATGAAAATAACACCCCCCCCCTTTCCATCTCCCCTGCCCCGTCCCCTCCTGACAGCTGATGTTAAATAACCTTTGTAAATAAACCCAAAAAAACACCAAAAAACCACCCATAAAAGAAAAAAACCCCCCCCCCCCCCCCACCCTCAATAATCGAGATAAATGTCACAGCTGATGTCATCAATTCAAAGGATTCGAATTAAGAATGATTATAATCAACTTATAATATATGCATTGAAAAAGCACTTGATTTAAGAATGTACCAGTTGACCAATAGAATCTGACATACTGTATTTTCAAATATTAAAAGATAGATGTTGCTTAAAAAATGCTCTAGTCAATTTCTAGAAATTAAAAAGTGTGGTAGTAATTTTTTAGAAGTGGTTTTTCTCAAGACAAGTACTTATGTATTATAAAATCTTGAAAATAAAATCAAATTTTGATATGCAATGTATAATTCCTTTGGTGAAAATAAATGATGTTCAGACTTAAGGCTCACTGGAAATATTGCAAAATATTGTAGGTGTAGACAAATATTTCAATAAAAAATTTTGATCGCAATGAATGTTTAAATATTTTATAGGATGTCTGTCCTACTTTTCAATCCACGAGTTAAAAGTAAAGTTTGAACTTCAGTAATTTTCAATCTCTGTAAACTTCACTCAAATGAAAAACGATTATCCATATCTATGTATATTGAAAAAATCCATACATGTTAGTTAGGGATAGGTTTTGTATTGATGCAAGGATCAGCCATTACCATTGGTGACCAATACAGGGTGCAATTCTCGCTGGGCAGCACTTCAATCAAAAGCATGATTTTGATGTAGTCACCAGACTTTTCCCTATTTTCTAATTTCCCATTCTTGTTAAAAAAAAATTATCATATCGGTTGTTTAACACATTGTTGCTAGAAACAAAAAATATTAAGTTGAACTGTACTGCTCATCACTTTTTTCATGCAAATCAACTGATTAATTTTAAATTAATAATTTATTTACTGCGTGATTCTTGTCTTTTACATTCATGTCAATTTATCCCCTATGAACCATATTAACGGAATATATCCCTACACAATGTTTTAGCCAAAAGTCTGCTCACTCGTTTTTTTTTTTTAACTCACATTTAAAAGTTTCTTTTATCAATCAACTAGCCAATATACCTGGCTTTGCCCGGGTTTGTATTTGGAAAAAAATCTTATAAAGCCTAATAAGCGAAAGCGTAGTCAAATAAACTTCTCTAAAAAAAACTATTAAAATTGTTTTTTCTCCTATAATAAGCCAGATTTAAAATAATTCTTGCAAATCTTGAATTTGGGGCCCATCCCGATTGAGGTTATATTTCTGAAAACAGAGTGCCTTCCATTATACCCTTGCAATGCAGGCTTGTTGACAGGTAATCTGACCATGTGTCTAAACCCGTTAATTTGTTGTTGAGCCATTTACTGGCTGACTGGGATGGCACCAAGTTTTTGTGTTATTTCTTGGTTCCAAATGTGATCCCTGCCAACAGCTCGCCTTAGACATCTCATTTCGCAGATTAATATTTTTCTCTTTAGAATTTTATTCAGAGCCAAGGTTTGACACTGTATCACTACCATGTGATTATCAAATGTCTGTAATAAATTTTGGACATTAATTTATTTTATCTGGTGTTTAAGAAGGTTATAATAAATTTACAACATATATAATTTAATTTAAAAAGTGTAATCTGATATGGACTGAAATTGCCCTGTGTGTAACAAATGATGCTTTTGAGACATTGCAATTCTCAAAATATGCACCAATCAATAGATTGACTAAATGTTGTTTGGGGCTAAATCTTAAAATTATTCTTCTTTCCCAACACACCTATCATATTAAGGTGGCAATAAAAATTTAAAACAGAACTCCCAGGTCAGTAAACCCCTAGATACGCCAAAGCACTCTTTATGCATGCTACGGAACTATGTGATACTTGTAATAATGTGCAAAACCACCCCCACCCCCAATACAACACAATGATCTGTAGTTTATTAAAATTTCCATTTGTTAATAGGATAAGTTTCTATTAACCAGGGAGTATTTGCTCGGGTTTGTACTTGGAAAAAACGTCTAAAGTCTAAAATGTTATCAGCGTACACATAAATTTAGGCACCTGTCAAAAGCACTTCACAAAATTACAATTTAAAATTTGTTTTTATGAAAAGCCAGGTTTATAATAACTCTGGGAAAAATTGAATTTTGGGCCTAGCCCCTTTAAATTAATATTCAAGCTGGGTTTAAAGACCAAATCAAATTTTAAAGATGTCTTATTAAAAATAGGTTTGCAACAATGCCAAAGCTCTTGACGCTAATCAATTAAAATGAAATAGGATCCTTATTCAAAAGGAGCTATCATATTAGTTATACTTAAGATTGGGAACTATACAGGTACTTTAGATGAATATTCAAATTAATTTTTCAAATGTATTCCATTAAAATGGGAAGGAATTAGCAAAGATGTTGCCTTTTAAACTTTTACCATTTGGGCTTCCGGCACCAAAAGAACTTAATAATCTTTAATAGTTTACAGCAGTTGAATAATGTTTAGGTTGAATAATGAGGAAACTTTATTTTCAAAATGGTCCCATTAAAATTGGTTGAAAAATGCAAAAGATAATTGGTTTTATTTAAAATAAAACTTGGCACCCACCTGCATAAAGAGACATGGATATTATTGGTTTGAAATCCACTGATAATTTAAAGGGGATTATGATATGTATGTTTACCAAGTTTGGGCTGGATGTATCAATTTATGTAGAAGTTTGTATTGTTATCTAAGCCTTCTTGTATAAGGAAAATACTTTTTAAAACCTCTTACACTCATTTGGAACTTTCAAGAAACTTCAAAGATATCTTTAAATCTGGTTTCATAGCAGTTTAGGACTATCACAGACTTATAGAAACATATTTTTTGAAACCTTCAAAAATATTAATCTTTTTAAGTAGTCATTATCTCGAAGACTAAAACATCTAAAATAAATTGTCATAACTCTATAGTTTTCCATTAAAGTTAAAATAAGGACCTCAGTGGAGACCCATTCCATTTAGGGACTGAAATAATTCAGCAGTTAAATAGCCTCTGGTTTTTCAATATGCATTTTCAAGTGCATTTGTACCAAGTTTTGTCTAGATCTATCCATAAAGTGTACTTTTATTTATGTAGTTCATTTAAGAAAGAATAACTTAATATTTTATATTTTAGGTTGGTTAATGAACAAATTATATTTTAACAAATTGTCCCATTGAAATTGGTTGACAAAGGGGATTCCCCTTCATAAAAAATATGATATTATTTTAAAATCCACTGATATTTTAAAAAAGATAATGACATTTATTTTCACCTTGTTTTGTCTTGAAGCTTTCATTGTAACCTAAGCCTTCGTATAGGCCTATATCTTTGACTATTATAAGGAAAATACATTTTGTGACCTCCTACACTCTGTTGGAACTTTATATCTGATTTGGAAGCATTTGAGGAAAATCATAGAGAGTCATAGAATCATAAGAAACATAAAAAGGACATTTTTATCAAACCAAATCTAGACAAAATTATTCTGTTTGTAATTTAAGAAGTCTACATTGAATGTACTACTTGTAAATAATTCAATTTAAAAAGTGAAATCTACTATGGATTGATATTGTTACATGTGTAACAAATGTTGCCTTTGAGACATTACTATCCTCATAAAATGCATCCACCCATTTAGGGATGTAGTTTTACTAAATGCTGATTTGGGGCTAATCACAAACTTATGATTCTTCCTTCCACACACAAGTCTACTATTTAAAGTTGGTGATAAAAATTAATAAAAGAACACCCATTATTGTAAAACCTTAGGTACCTCAAAGCACCCTTCCCTGAAGTACAATGGAACCTCTCATAACGAGTTTAATTCGTTCCAGACTCTTACTCGTTAAGCGAAACACTCGTTAAACGAAACAATTTTTCCCATACAAATCAACGTAAAATACGATAAAGCGTTCCATGCTGAAAAACTACTAATTTTTCAAAAAATTTTATTAACATTTATTCAAATAAAATTACTTATGAATTGTTAAGCAGTGTAACAACTTGGAAAACAATTTAGATTTGAAACAAAAACGTAAATAAAAATATGAATTTATGACAAATAATTAATCCTTTTTAACTAGAAAACTGTCTAAAGACATTTGTTTTTGCCAACGCTTCAAAATTTGACGAAAGTGTGTCACAGCATTATCATTGAATAAATTTATAGCAGGAATAGCCACGCTCACACCTTTTTCTCGCTTTTCAATGATTTTACGTTTCATTTCAACAGTTATTTTTTCTCTTTTATGATTGTCTTCTTGTGGTTTTTTTTTTTCGAAGACATTTTAGCATAGGTTATTACACTTTGCACATAAAAAATTACAAATACTGTTTGAAGACAAAAATTGTAAAAGCTGGTGATCACAAATGAAAACAATACGCTAACAGACAGAGTGCTAAACACAGACTAATGCAATGGTTCTCAAGCTTCCTAGTGCCGGGACCCTTTAATAGAGTTTCTCATGTCTTGGCGAACCCCAACAACCTAATTATTTATGTTGCTACTTCATAGCTGTAAGAATATGTGTTTTCAGATAGTCTAAGGCGACCCCTGGGAAAGGGCCGGGCTACCCCCAAAGGGTTCATGACCCACAGATTGAGAACCGCTGGACTAATGCATCAGCTCACAAATGAGTGTCAGGAAAAAGGGACTTCCCTTGTCTGCATAACTCATTATGCGAAATATCGCTCGTTAAGGGAGCAACTTCTTCAAATTTTTTTTTTTTTGCTTATGCGAATTACTCGCTATGAGAGGTGCTTGTTATGAGAGGTTCCACTGTATATGATAATTCTAATGTACTATATTTTGAAAGCACATAAAATAAAGCTTTGTTTGAAATGCTTGCACCAAACAAAAACACACCAAAAACCTTGCTTTTATGGATATTTAAAAGCTCACCGCTATGAATAAAGTCTTATTAATAATATTAAATCAATTACCTTGATTTTTTTTTATTTTACTCTCTACATTTTACGATTTTTTTAAATTATAGCTTTTGGGAAAAGGGGGATTCTGACCAAACTTTCCAGGAACTTCTATAGGTCAGAAGGATAGACCATGTCAAATTTGGTTGCAGTCCATTGTTAAGTTTTCTTTTGATTAATTGACCCCTCTACAAACAAACATAGTCACACTGAGCTTTATATGTTAAATTTTAAAAAAAAAATTTAAAAAATATGAATTTTAATTTAACACAAATAATATTCAAGTCTTAAGAAAGGTGTACTACTTTTTTGTTGATGGTAGGCAGAAAGATCTCCAATTTCAATAAAATTTATTTGTAAGCAAGAAACCTAATTTAAGCAACTATAAAGAATATACAAAATGTAGTTTTTAAATGTATGCTTTTCTTTTTGCCCAACTTATTTAGTAAGATTTTGGTTGAAATCATACTCATCCGAATGGTTTAGAAAATTTTCAATAGATTTAAAATTTACAAGTAGGCCTTACAAAGATGTCCTATTTGTAAGCTCTTCACATAGTCAAATGGCTTTTTCTATAATGTTAGTAATTTTGTTAGTTATCAGACTATAACTAAGAGACATTGATAACTATTGATAAGAACAGCTTTTAGTGCTTTCAAATAAATAACCATGAGAAAGAAACTCAAGATAGAGGTCTTTGATACAATAACAGTATCTAATGTAAATGGATATTGTTAAAACTGAAATATTTTCTCTATGTGTAAAAAAAACTTTGGCTTGTTGCATTTTGTACAATTATAGTATTGTATCACTATCCACCTCTCATGAAATAGTTTCATTTAATTTTGCCAACAAAAAATGGCTTTGTCCTTTTAATTTTAATGCCAAAAACAAAACTTTGGACGAAAACAAAAATAAGTTGAATTCAATATCCCACACAGAGTCAATATGAATCAAATAATATCATTAATAAGTGAATGCATCAAATTATAATTATCAACCCAAAAATATCAAGATAAAAAGGCTAATGTCCAACATTTGGTGAATCATTAATAAGAGGCTGTTGGTCATAACATTTCATGCTAGGGTGTTTGCTTTGTGTCACTGATCTCAAATCAAACTCCTTAGAAAACTCAGCGTTTTATTAGCTTGCTTTTTGAAAATAAAAACAAGCTTTAAGAATCTTTATTACAAATTTCTGTTTTTATTTTCTATTATGCTAAAAACTACCTGGAATGAATCCTTTGTAATTTAAGTTTTGATTGGGTGAAGAAATCCCTTTTTCTCTGTACTGTGAGTATTGAACTAATTGATATTTAAAATTTCACTTACAGTTACAAAATAAATATTACTTTGATGTTATAAGTTATGATACTTAAGTATAGATAATGATTTTGAATATTAACTTTAAATCATTTATTTTATTAAATGCTGTATAGAATTTTTTTTTCTTATCTTTTGCAGACCTATGAAGCGTTCAAGTTAGGCAGTAAGTGGAGGAAACATGTTACAAGCATGACATGTTCAACTTCAACTTTTTTTTCAAGCACAATGAAAGCAATATATAGAATCTATTCATTTATTCAAAACTTAAATTTCTTTATGCATAAACATAATTTAGTGTAATAGATCAGTTTTTTATTTTCCAAAATATGTCTAAGGAAACTTTTTTCAAAGGTAACAGTTGTTGCATTTGGATTTACATGTTAAATATCAGAAAGGCATATTAATTATATTTAACCTAGAGTTTAGAAACTTAGATCATTTACTAAACTGGCTTTATATCTGTTATTAGTCATTTTCTCTTAGTTTTCATTCATGTACTTTTTTTTTAAAGATTAATTTGTTTATCCCCTTCATAAATGTATATGTATTTTAGAAATGATGTTTCGCCTTCATGATCTATTTTGTATGTAAAAAAGGTTAAAGGTTCTATATTATTGCTTAAAAGACCTTTGGCATTTTCTAGCAACTATTCTATCAATAATCCACTCATCAAAAACTTATCAAAACTAATTTGAAACTCAATTTATAATTAGCTATTTCTGCACCTTTTCTAAGATTGAGTTAAAAGCAGGTCTGTTTTTATTATCAAGTTTGTATTTTTTGTGTGCATCTTGTCATGTTTCGTATTTCCAGAAAAACCACCAAATAAAAAGAAGAAAACTGCTGTCATTTCATCAGAAGTGTTGGGAAAGAAGTCAGTAACTGTGGAAATGGTTGAAGGTGTAATAGAGCCCATTCTAGGTATGCAATCATTTTAATTTGCTTGCTTTTATTATTTTATAAACATTGATTCATTTATTGTAAGCTCTAAATTAAGGGTGAAGGGGTTACCCTATTCCGGATTATATAATATAAACTATCATACAATGTGATTGCATTGATGGTGTTTTTTTTAACCTGAAAATTTAGTGTTTATAGCTGTAAAAAAAATTATAACAGGTATTGAACATACTCATTTATAAATCTATTCATTCATAAGTCAACCACCTATAGTTTTGGCTAGGGAAAGCCTGAATAGTGTGTGACAAGTAAGTCGATATCGTTGCATAATATACCAGTAGAAGCAATATGGTACTAAAGAAAATAATTGATATTGTTAAAACCCAATGTTTTAAAACGACTTATTGTGTGCATTAAAAGACTTAAAAACTAATAAACATGCAGTATTATGTTTAACACAGATATTTGCTTAGTATGTCTACCGGTAAAGAGCCCATCTCTGCAATTGCCAAATGAGGACAAAACCAGTGACCCAATTTTGCACATCGCATTATTTTGAATTGCGTTATTTATTTTTTCTTCATTGTTTTCTATAATAGAATAAACTTACCTGGAGATAATTATACAAATCTATGGCCTGCTCATAAGCTACCACCCCACTTGTTCACAAAAAATTTTTTTTTTAAGTGAGCTTATGAACGAGTAAATATGGTAATGAATGATTTACAAAACTAAACTTTTTATGTACATTTTTAAATGTTATTGAAAGTTATTGAGTAACCATTAAAGATTTAAATTTTCAACTCCTTGAAATGGCAGGTTTTTCTATTATTAAACTCTATGGGTATTGCTTCTTTTGAAGAGAATAGCAACAAAATAATTTTATTTTAAAAAAATGTGATGGTTGATGTTTGTTTCCCGTGTCCTATATTTCCTTCTCCTGTTATAACATTAAAATTAAAACACATTAAAATTTACACAAAGCAATTGTGTTAATATTGATCTAGTCTCGGTAACCTAAATGTTATCTTCACAGCTTTTTTTTGTAGGTTTTGATTACTAAATAAGTGACAGTTTTATTTATGGCTTTTAAAAAAACATGTATATATTGAAAATATATTAGTTCTTGCTTATATTTTTTTCAGGACTTTCTTACATAACAGAATATCATAGCCAATCAGGCATAATCAATGTTTGCAATCTTTGCGGTGTAAAATTTGATCGCAATATTGTGGTTTCTCATGTTACTGGGACAAAGCACAGATTGCACTACATGGTAATTATATTTTCTTATTTTTATTGCTTTTGTTGGTACTGTCAGACTGGTTAAAACACAAATGACATTTTGAATTTCTAGATTAATTTTTTTTTTATTTTTAATCGAATAATAAAATTCATTTAAAGATATCCCTTTGGGTCCTGCATATCTATGCTAAACAATGTTGAAATAGTAAGTATATTCAATAGTAAAGTGCATTCTTACATACCAGGCATTAGCCTCATTGATTCATGGAGCCTTTAGCTCTCTTGTCTTTGTTGTGAACCTATTGAGATTTAAATAAGTATATTCAATAGTAAAGTGCATTCTTACATACCAGGCAATAGCCTCATTGATTCATGGAGCCTTTAGCTCTCTTGTCTTTGTTGTGAACCTATTGAGATTTAAATAAATAGGATCATCAACCATACTTTCTCATCAAAATATTGCTGCTCGCAAATCTACGAGTTACATTCTAAATTAAAAGCTCTTCAAGTTTGCTAATAAAAATTTGAATTTACTAATATTCAAATTTTTCTTTTTTAATAAATACTTGCAGAAAGAAAACAGACCTTCAGTTTATGTCCATCTTAAGAAATTTGGTGGGAAAAAATCTCAGCTCTCTGCATTTCTAGATGAGCTGAGTTTGGATGCAGAGCGTGAAGATGGACGTGGAGTTCCTTCAATTAAGGTTTTATTTGGAAATTGTGTATTTGCTATTTATACTTGTAACTGTGCACACATGACCTCATTAACAAAGCAAAGAATTTTTTTACCAATATTTTGGCTTTTTATTACATTTTTGCGGGGGATATTTGTACCAGTATTTGGAAGTCTTTGTACAGTAATTATTATTCGGTTTTAAATTAGTTTGCTTATAATTGCTTTCAAATCAGGTATTTGAGCAGCCAGATCATGATGATGAAGAAGATGCATCTGTAATTGAAATATCTCTCAATGAGGCTGATGATGAAGAAACAAAAGAAAAAAAACAGAAAGAAGCTATGCTGGCACGAAGGAAGCCTGGCAATATTTCATTTCAGGACTGGGTTAATGAAGGTTTGCATTACATCTTCGTTGATATAATTTATTTAGCTGTTCAACTGATACCATTACTAGATAATGTATTTAGGGAGGAAAAAGTTGTGTTTTTTTTAAATTTTAAATTATGGGTCATCTTTTACTTTTTAAATATTTAATCAGTAAGTTTCTCAAGCTAAAAAAATATATTTGTATTAAAATAAGCACTTTTATCAAATATTTTCTTATTGATTTGTACTACCGCACTTGATTTTAATTTGCTTTTTCTTTCATCTAGAAATTAACAAGTCTAAAAGTAAAGGTGCTGAAAAGTAAGTATTTAAATATATTATAGCTTTATGTCAAGCTAATCTTAATTCTTGCATTATTGCTCCAAGATAAATGCTTTTTCTAACTGTCATAAAGTTTTTTAGTTTTAGTGATAAACAAAATTGGTAATCAGATGAATTTCTAAGTGACTAATACAGTTAAAATACAAGATTTTTCTAGATGGTCTTTAGAAACCCAATCAATTGTTTTATCTTAGACTAACATTGAACACATAGTAAAGATCTTAGAAGAACCTACTTAGAATTTTTAATAACTGTGATTATGGCTGTCAAGGGTTACCCTTGTATAGTCTTTGGCAGATGGCTTCTCCATGTGTGAGGTGGGGGCAAGCGTGTTGCCTTTCCAAACCTAATTTTGTTGTTGGCAGACTTGAGCATGATTTGTTCTCATGCTAACAGTACTGGGTATAGGACATGCTTAGTATCATTGTGTGCACTATAAGAAGCAGTGAGCATCACTAACTTTCTTTTCCTGCCTTATACAAACATACAAAGAATGAATCATTTATACTGACGACATCCAGTCACTGTAATATTTCAATGTCTTATTTATTTTATCTACTTTCCCATCATATGGTTTATAACTAAAGACTTCACTTCAAAATCTTTTGTTTTCTTATATTATTTGGTTTGCTTGTGCTATTATATTCAGTTTTATTACCATGCAAGTGTTGGTTTTTTTTTAATACTATATATTTTTTCTTATATTAAAGAGTGAAAAATTATGAAGAAGAAGATTCTAGTAATTCTAGCCACTTTAAATTTGGTGCAGGTTAGTGCTTTTTAATTTGGTCATCCATATGTATACAATTTACCAGCGTGTCGTGCCAATGTGAAAAATTTGTCTTTTAAATTGTACACAACTTAATTCCTAATTTACTGTAGGGTTGTTGTAATACTGGGTTAGATAACATGTTAATTAACTCCTGGGTCATATTTCAATAAATATAAAAGCTAGACACATTGTGTCATAGTGACTGTTAAACCCTAATGTTTGACCAAAATAAAATATGATTAATGATAAATATGGCTAAAATAAAGTTCTTGTTTTTAGTAAATGAAAATATTTCAATTAAATGATTGTATCATTCATTGACTCTGCAAGACTGAATTTTTACGTTAGCTTACTGGTTTTTTTCAACAGGTTCATCTGGTCCTCCAGTAAATAAGAGCATGGGAGTTCAACCCCATTCACTGCACCCTGATTTTCCGATTAAACAGAAATCTCAGCATGGTCCTATCCCTATGTTTGACCCTTTGCTGCACAATTTACCTAGACATCCCCACCATCTGCCTCATTTTTCACATGCAGATGATCATTTACCTCACCGCTATAGACTAGAACCTTTTCTACCTAGGATGGATCCATATTTTGACCCACTTTTTAACCCACTTTTCGACCCATATAGAAGTGATCCACAATTATATCATGATAGACCACTGCTACCGCCAAGCTCCAGAAGTCAACCATATCTAGGCTTAGACCCACTGAAGCAATCCTTGGGCAGAGGATATCCTCCTGGAGATCCCTATTTTGATCCCAACCCATTAAAAAGTGGCAGGAATTTTGAACCTTTTCTTGATCCTGACCCCACAAAACGAGTTAGGAATTCAGAACCCTACCTTGATCCGGACCCCACAAAACGTGTTAGGAATTCAGAATCCTACCTTGATCCAGACCCTACAAAACGAGTTAGGAATTCAGAACCCTACCTTGACCCAGACCCCACAAAACGAGTTAGAATTTCGGAACCCTACCTTGATCCTGATCCACTGAAACGTTTACCACCCAAGAAGACTGTTCCCACACCAGTAGTCTTTGATTATGGTCATGGAAGTGGTGACAAAAATGATACCACCCCTCATAAATCATCTGTCCAGAAGACAGCAGACAAATGGGAAGATGATATCCAACAAATTCTTGGAACAGACACAAACAAAGCACCAAACAGCTTGGCTATTCTCAGCAGCAATTATTCCTCACCTGAAAGATCTCCTCCACCCGTACCAGGAAAAAAACCACGCATGACTGATAAGCCACTGCCTTTCTCAAGATCTTACCTAGAAACGCATTTGCCCCTCAATATTCCTAAAGTTACTGGACCAAAGAAACCAGAAAAGATTTCAGACTACAAGTCTGGTTTAGGACCATCATCTTCTAACAAGGGTTATATTGAAAAGGACTTAAATGACCCTAAACCAAGTTCCTCTCAAGAGCATCGTTCAAGACATAAATCTCAAACCCACGGTCCTGAACATGATAAACAAAGTACCTATCAAGAGCATTATTCAAGACATAAATCTCAAACCCGCAGTCCTGAACATGATAAAAATCGCAGATCTAGAACACCAGACCACTTAAAGGGTAATATACTAAGAAGTTCAATTTCAATAAGCAGTAGAATATTTACCTTGGAAGCACATAAGTATTCAGATAGCCCTAAGCATTCATCAAAACGCAGACATTCCAAAAGTCCTGTTGATAGCAGTTCAAATAAAGCAAGATGCCCAAATGCCTCACATCTTTCAAAGTCTACAGATAGGTCTAGAATGTCACCTTCTTCAAAAAAACATCAAAAGAGTTTTGAATCCCAATCTTTGGGCAGAACTCAAGCTGACACAAAAAAGGAAATGCAGGTAATTTTTATTTTATTGGAATGCCTATACTATAAATGACTTCAGTAAACCATTGGCATTCCATTGAACTATTTATAAACATTGTGCTGTGATTTAATTATTTTCGTTAATTATTAATGCAATTAAACAAAATTGAATATACCAAGTACCACAATTATGATAGAATTTTAATTTTTTTATGTACCGATTATTACAGTTGTTAACTTTTAACCAATTTTATTGAATCTGATAATTATCTTTTTAGTCTCAACTTTTTTTTTTCTTTTGATTACTTATCATGATTGAAATGGTAGAAATTTTCTCATTGTTCTCTAGGATATTTTGTCAGAGGCGGATGAAGAAGCACAAGCAGAAAAAATTGCAAATTTATTGTTACAAATGGTGAGTTTTAAGTTATAAACATTTATTTTTAGTTACTACCCCATTAAAAAAATGATGTTAAGTTACTCAGTAACTTACTGTAAATAGTAATATTTGAAATAAATTGCTTGCCCAAAAAAAAAGGTATATCAAATGAACAAATGAAGAGCATTTAATTAACATTCTTTTTCAGTCTGGTTCATTATCAGAGGCGGGAGATGCACAGTCAGCATTGCGAAAGTTGTTTGCAAATTCAGATCTGACAGAAGCATTGTTTGCTGCTAAAACTAACTCAGATGAAGTAATTGTAAGTAAACGAAATTTCCAAGATAAATTTGTCTTGTATATTTGCAAAGCTTAATTGATCATGTTTTTAATGTTTAATTGTTCCACTGGTTGTTAACTTATAAATAATATGATATTCATGCAAAATCATGATTGCCAGGCCTTATTTAGTTTCTGTTGGTACTTCATATTTTAAATTTCTATTTCATTTTTTTTATTTTTAAGCAAAAACGTTTAACCAGCCATGGAAAGCCTGACCCACCATCTCAGCCTCATAGACAAACCAAGGGTAATGCTTCACAAACTCAACCACCACCAAGAAGAGAAAGGGTTACTTTCTCGTTGCCAGTTTCAAGTAAAGGACAAAATTTTCGAAGCACTCTGCCATCAGATTTTGCTGCTGATGAAGACACTGAATAGAATTACCAGATGTCATTTTCAAATTACACTATAAATGTATGCCAGTGTTGTTATTCTGTGTAAAGCTTGATTGTTCTCATAATTTTCTGTTGTTCTTTGTTAATTTTTTTGTTTTCAGGTTATGTGTTAAGAACTAATTTTTATAATCCACTCTTACATTATACTATGCTGCAAAGTCCCCTTCTTATTTCCAAAGTACCTGCTGATCTAACTTCCAGCTGATGAGCTGAGACATGGAATTTCATCCCGTCAAGTGCCAGACCCTGTCAGTCTCCAGAAGCAGGTTCCCTCTAACCCCTCTTACGAACTGCATGGCCATATTCTTGAGCCAGTTTCCTCCGTAAAGTACTTGGGTGTTACCATCCAAAGAGAGGTCCGCTGGGACGAGCACATTAACAGTGTGTACAACCGGGCAAACAAGACCCTGGGGTTCCTAAGGCGCAATCTGAAAATCGGCAACTCAAGCGTGAAAGAAAAAGCCTATAAAGCCTTTGTCCGACCTATTTTAGAGTATGCTTCTACAGTCTGGGACCCATTTACCCAGAAAAGCATAGACAGGTTGGAGGCAGTCCAGCGACAGGCAGCACGCTTTGTCATGAACCGCTACAAAAGCACCTCGAGTGTTGGTAGCATGCTGGAAACACTGGGCTGGTCGACATTGGAAGAACGACGACGACTATCCAGGCTCACCATGTTGTACAAGATAACAAATGGGCTGGTGCACTGCTCCGGAATCAAACAGAAACTCGTTCATCTTCCCCCCAGACTGCGACGAAGTCACGACAAACAGTTCCGGCTGGTAAAAACAAGAACGAAGTACAGAAGCTCCTCATTCCTGCCGAAGACAATAGGGGACTGGAACAAGCTTCCAAAAGCAACAGTTGAGGCGGCTACACTCGATACATTTGTGTCTATTGCCTCCTGTATTCCAACCCCCAGTTCATAACACCACTGCTGAGTCGCCCTTGCAACCAGTGAAGTATCCCATTGAAACCCATGGACAGTAACATCGCAAACCCCTCTGAAACATAGGAGCCAGAATGATCAATTCATTGATCGTGGGCCCTTAAAATAAAGAAGAAGAAGAAGAAACCTCTTTTGCTTTACTATCCTCTTTCAGGGCACCTAGCATCTTATCTTCGATTCAATGTAACTGTATAAGGTTTCTGTTATTCTTGCAAAAATATAGCTCTTCTTTCTGAAGAATTCTAAATCTAAATGATTTTACAGTCTTTCCTTACAAGAGTTAGAAGTTGAGAATGGCTTTCCAAGTTCTTGAGTAGTTCTTTAGCAAGCTTAGATGATGAAACCATCTAACTCTAACTGATGAAGAATTTTTTTAAAGAAAGAATCTATTGAAATTTGTTCATAATATTATATTGATGAAATTGATGTTCCTTCTGTTGACAATGACTCTGAATTCAGACTTAAGAACTTCCAGATACTTGGTGGCTAATGCTATTTTCTTAGTGAGTACTGGCTAGTGATGTGCAGGCCATAATTTGTGCAGGTTGTTAACACCAAAACTAAGTTAGGCAGGAGTGGGTTGATTTTTTTGGTTGAGTTACAAATTCATTGGTCCTGAATGGTTCTTGTTTTTGTTACACCTGCATTACAAATAAAGTGCGATAGCTAACAATAAAATGTCACTTATCAAATCAGTGTTAAGTTTTGTAAGAAATATTTTATTTCATTAACAGAAGCAACCATTTCAAAAAGCATTCTCTAACTATAAACATCTGATGACTTTTTTTATTGTGCTATCCGATTCAACTTTCCTGCCTCTCTCTTTAAATTTGACTGGCATTGCTGAACTCTAAATAATAAATAAAACTACCTTCTTAATCCTCATGTTTTTATAATAGTACTAATACTCGTGAATCATGGAACACATAAAATTATCATGTTTATTTTTCTGCAGTAACTGCAACAAAACCTACGAACACGTCTTAAAATAAACCATTGTTCAGACTTGGTTCAAAGTTAACATTAATTAACATTATCATCAATTTGTTTCACATTAACAGAATTTCGTTACAGTACCTGATACTTAAAGTATTTTCCTTATCAAATTTTACATTTTTAGTGATACTTTTGCACAATCATGACTAAAATTAAAATATTTAGATTATATCAAATACCGTACCGTAACCCAAAAATATCAATAATGATAAAAATTCTAAGCATTTTTATTGTATCTGCCACCTTTACTTAAAAAGTAAACAAATGTAACTTGCAGTTTATTGCATCTAACGACACAAAGCAAATTATAATAAATTACATTGTCTAAGATGATAAATGAATAGAACTTGAGAAATTGCAAAATTCTCACAAGATTTTTTCTATTCACGAATTATGAATTTTGTTGATTGTAAACATAATTTTTGTCTACAGATATCTACAAAAGCTTGTGTATTGCTACCACAGAAAATGTATAAAGGGGCCATCCATACAGTATGTAGGCAAAAAAATGTCAGTGTGTGGGGAAGGAGGCTCTCGACCCCCCAACAGTGGCGTAGCTGGGGGGTGCGGACCGCATCGGGTGACACCATCTCAGGGATGACACCAAATTGAAAAATTACATATTTACAGTGCACTCACTGCTCGGTCCAACCGAATTTCACTTAAGGATAACTGATCACATGTAAATTGTTCACACTTATAACCAATCAAAATTCTTGCTTTATTAAAAGTTCAAAGGTGATGCGTTCGAATTTAGAAATGAGGGGACCCTTAAATTAGGTCAGGGAAAAATGCCATTTTGACCATAATTCAGCGCTGATTGAAGTGTTCTGTAACTTTCGTAAGTAACAGAAACCTATGTTTATCTAAATTCTGAGAAATAAAGCCGTCCATTGATAACAAAATGCGATGTGGTCGGGCAATTCTAAGTACATGAATCGAATCAGTAAAAATTAAAAACATTTAAAAAATGACTTTTTACCCATTTATTTATAATTTATGGGGTTAAAGAAATATATTTTTTTAAATTCTAATATCTTTTAATAATTCATTTAAATTGATTTAATTTTTTTTTTTGAAAAAGTGTTTTGAAACCAAATGTATTGAAACGTAGAAATACTCAAAAATAAATTTGTTTTTGCTGATTCGTCAGTATCACTGCTCCTCAACATTTCAGCACCACGATCGTCACACAGCACAGGGTCTTTTACATGCTGTCTGTGATTTCGCGTTTATCTGTTACCTATATTTCAGGAATCTGCTTGAGGAAGTTAATCTTTCACAGCTGTACCTGCAGACTAAAACCAAAGGCTTACTCTTGACAAAGTGTTGACCAACCTAGAGGCCTTAAGATTGTTTAGGAGTCAAGCAAGTGAAGAATTGTTATTAGTGCCCGTTCCTAAATGAACCTTTTTCTATAATGATTTATCAGAAGGTGAACTTTTAACGAAATACTAAGGCTTAGAAGTATTAGAAGACACCTAAAGGCAGCTGATACTGAATTTCACAAAGTCAAGGAGTGGTCAATATTTGATACTTTTAAATTTATAACTGAATGGGACTTCCTAGAATCTCTTCCAATACTCTCAGTCAGTAAGGATTCAATAGTTTCTTACGATCTGTGTGTCTGTTGCTTCATGTGAGCGGAGCTTTTCAAAACTTAAGGCTTATAATAGTTATAAATAGCTATTGACGATCCACCATAGGACAGAGAAGGCTTCTGATCTGGCTCTGCTATCAATTGAAAGGGATATGGTGAAGGATTTTGTTTTTAATCAAGTGGTTGACAGGTTTGCAGCTTTGACTTTGAAGACCGGGAAAGGAAACTTTTATTACTTTTAAATAAATTAAATTTAATGTAAAAATAACTTGAAGTTGGTACGGTTCTTAAATACATTTAACTCCTGACCTTCAATTAATGTCTTCTTGTTGTTATGGTGTTGACTTATTTTAACAAGAAGAAATACATTGTGGTCAATTGGTAGTCAGGGGGAATTGGGGGGGGGGGGGCACTAGGAGTCTACCGCACCGGGTGACACCAACCCTAGCTATGCAACTGCCCCCCCCCCCCCAACATCAGGGAGCTGCTACAAATTGCCTTTATATAGGACCATTATATTTTAATATACTAAATTAAACAAAACCCCATGTACTGTATAAAGACAACGGGCCTAAATCGTCTATTTACTGGCATGCTTTTTTATATAGCTTTCTATATCTAGAGGTATGATATTGTCATGCTTCCCTCCAGGAGACGATTTTCCTCGGCACGACTCTGCTTTGGGATGCTGTGTTATCCTAGGGCAGGGGTCTCAAACTCAAATCATCCGGGGGCCGCAGGAGTTAGAATCTGAGTGAGACTGGGCCGCACCAAGTATTCCACACAAAAAGGCGATTACAAATTCATTAAAGTACAACTGTTACAATCTGCTCAACCTTCATTAATAACAAATAAAACATTAAGGATTATCAAGAACTAGACTTCACTTTCTTCCTCCTACCCTTGTTGCCAGGGATCTGGCACAGCATCTTCTTTCACAGCTGAGCAACATTTGGCTTGAGTGAGGAAGCAACTGAGCTATTCACACACATAGGTACTCCCAAAAGAGGCATTTGATCCGCTTGAACAACCTGCAAATCTCAGTGAAGGTGGAGGACAATGCTCTCATAAACTGTCCACGCTTGTCTGTTTTTCCAATCACCTCTCTGAATTTAGCATTGAGTTCAGAATTGCACTGAAGATCAATCAGCTCCATTTGAAGCGAAAAAAATATATAAATATAACAGAGGGTGGAGGTGGTGTGATTACATCTTCCACAATAATGAGAAAGGGTCGGAAAAGATTTGAAAAGTGGCTCTGCGTGTTTTGAAGTCTTAAAAAACATGTGACCGAATTCTTTCTGTAGTTTTGCAATGGCATCAGTATACTTACTATTGAATTGTAGGCCCGAGTCCATGAGTTCTCTGCATGTAGGGAAATGGCAGGTGTTTACCTAAGAACCATAACCCAAGTCTTGTGCAGAATGGCCTTGACATTGTCATATAGGCAACACTGACAAGCTACCCCTGGTCTTGTAACTTCCTGTTGAGTACCTTCAGCTCCTGTGTAATGTCAACAAGAAAAGCCAAGTCCATGAGCCATTTGGGATCCCTTAGTACAGGAAAAACCAATTCATCCTTCTCCATGAAGGCTTATAATGCTAAAACGTGTTTAAACAGTAGGGGAGCAGGACATATTTATGAATTATGATGCAAAGGAAGATGCTATTGTAATTGTAGGTAGAACAAATTTTGATTTTTTTTTATCGTAGTAAAGACCTTTTTGACTATCCCTATTTCAAAAGTGACCAAGCTGGAAGCCTCGAAATTTCCCTCACTCGTGCACACTAGCTACAATTTTAATAGGGATTCTTTGATACTATGTCAGGTTGCTACGATTTACACAATTATGGTTTTGCATTACCCAGCAGCTGACTTTTATAAACTTTTCTCAAAACCGCACTTTGGCCATGTTTGTCTCATAAAATGCTATACCCGGTAAATTAAAACTTTTAAAAGTTCCATTTTAAAACAGTTGTTACCATTATAATCAACGTTCAAACCTATACAAACATAATAAAATCAGAATTAGACTAATAGGTGAGATTCGACTGAAATCTTCGCGAAGGGTCACGTTTTAGATATGAGAATTGTGGAAAACG
Source organism: Lymnaea stagnalis (assembly GCA_964033795.1). Classification (NCBI taxonomy): domain Eukaryota; kingdom Metazoa; phylum Mollusca; class Gastropoda; family Lymnaeidae; genus Lymnaea; species Lymnaea stagnalis. Next base: position 1,791,622 of record CAXITT010000061.1, read on the forward strand.
CGCGGGCCGCATTAACACTAAACTTTTCTGTTATATAGCTGGCTGCAAAATATCGTCTCTCTCGGGACGCATAAATGTCCCTTTTTTAAACCCAACACATTTTAAATCATTAAAACTTCCTAATTTATAATATAACCTCAAGTGACATTTTGGCTAGCTTTTTTTTTTTTGTAGCCAGTGCCAGTAGTGATGTGTGCTCGCGTGATGGCTGCACTGTTCCCCCTCCACCGACGCTGCGTAAGCGAGTGTCCATGCCATAGATGTTGTATGTATAGCGAAAGACACGAGACTTGAAGCGGGGGGTGGGGGGGGCGTAACTGCGCAGAAACCAATTTTGGATTCCGCTACCGCTACGTGTAATGAAGTGAAGGTAATTTTAAAATATTTCTAGGTATCAAAATAGTTAACATGAACATATTTCAATAACCCGTTTCCGGCGGAGGGACCCAAACCCTTCTTTAACTGGAGAGTATCCCCCCCAACCCCAAACAACTCTCCTAGGGTGTGTCCCTTTTTTCCAGTTCATGATTTGGTCACCCTACCCTAGTACAAACCAATAACTCACTTGAGTGCTGACTGTTGAGTAGGCCTATATTTTCCTGTTTGGCTACGTTTGCATTAAAAATAAAGTGGCGTAAAATGTAATCTAATAAACTTATATTACCGGGTACCACTTTTAAGGAATGTCATGCAAAATAAATAAGTCTGCTAAATGCTTCTATGGCTGAGAATTGAAACCCAAATCATGAGTCCATTTGACGTCTATCAGAACCTCCCCTCCACTAAAATAAAAAAAAAATAATATTTTAAAAATTTTAAGGAATGTCATGCAAAATAAATAAGTCTCCTAAATGCTTCTATGGCTGAGAATTGAAACCCAAATCATGAGTCCATTTGACGTCTATCAGAACCCCCCCCCCCAAAAAAAAAAAAAAATAATATTTTTACAAAAGCTGATGTCTGCTTGTGCTATCTCTAAAAGGATAATACGATTGTACTTATATAACTTGAAATTTATTTTTGTCAACAAGACCAGTTCTATCATACTGCAAATTATGATGTGCTGACACTAAACTTAGTAATTTACTCAAGCAATATGTAACCAATGACCTTGTTTGTACGTAAGTCCTGAGTATAGCGTGAGTGCATTGGTGTCTCGCTATGGACATGGTGTCTTGCTATGGACAGGGTGTCTTGCTATGGACAGGGTGTCTGGGTATGGACAGGGTGTCTTGCTTTGGACAGGGTATCTCGCTATAGACAGTGGGGCATCACTCTTGGCGGAATACTTCCCTTTTTTAAAAATGCATGTTGTATTGAAGTTAGGATACTAGATGCCCTGAAAGATGGGAAAACAAAAGGGGTTTGAAAGTTGGATTAGCAGGTACTTTGGAAATTGGAAGGGGGTGCAAGGAGCATGTAAGAAGGCACCAAGAGAGCATTAGGTCCATACACTTCAAAACTACCACCCCACAAGTCCAAGACAGGTCAAGTTATCATGAACCCAAACGATCAACTTCGGCGTTGGGTTGAGCATTAACTTGAACTAGACGCAACAATGAGTGTAGTCACTGCGACCGCATTGAATAATATTTCCGTCTTGTCAATAATGGAAGAACTAGATGAAGAACTATCTTTGCAGGAGCTTGAAAATGCAATTGATTTCCTTGCTGATGGGAATGCTCCGAAGATTGGCGGGATTCCTCGGAAGACCTAACAAATGGAAAACCTTACTAGTTTTACAGAACTGTAGGCTTGTATGAATTTCTTTTACTAGTGTCGTTCTAGTTCAGGGGTCACCTAACTTTTTTCACGACGGCCGGATAACGGAAAAAAATGACGATCGCGGGACGGATAATTATTCTGTACAATACTTGCAAACAAGGACGAAAGCGCTGGGGAAAAAGCGAAAAATGTTTAGTATTCCATGTTAGTCATGTGTGAATGGCGAGCAATGCAAAAAAGCAAAGACAACCAACATTTTTTTTTTGTTACTATATAAAAGTTATCAAACAAGGTGACGTTAGCAAAAAGATAGTTACATCAAACCTAGAGCGCACAAATTCGAATCTCACAAACTAAGCGGCAAAAAATGTTTGTGAGATTTGTGAAGCTGACGTTTGGCTTTCAAGATATCATCAATGTTTGGTTTGGAATTGTTGCATCCAATCAACAGAATTGTTTTCAAATGTTCATCAATCCCTCTCGTTCGATGTGTTGACTTCACATACATTATTTTTGAAAATGTTTGCTCACAGCCATAAGTTGTTCAATGCATGCTGCAAACCGATGCCAACTCTTCCGTTATCTAAATGTCCAAATTGACACTACTCATAAACACGAGAGGTTGTGAGAGATCAGTAGACTTATCCAGTGCCAAAGAATACCACAGCAAGTTCCTAGCGTTCTCGCGTGTCTGTAGCACTAAGTTCTCTCCAAGTTCTTCTGTTCTACGCACAACTGAACTTGCCGAAAGGCTGATAGTTCCGACCGCGGCGACTACGATTTTTATGTCACTGTACGTTTCCAACACTTCATTTCCTTTCACCCATTTACAGATTTTGGTGGTTATCAGACTATAATATATTAGCAGGAATAACCTTTATGGAAATTGATTCTTACTTTATACCTTTAAAAAAAAACACAAGTATTTTCCTAAAACCAACAACCTCAAAGTTACTTGGTAGGTTTTTTAAAATGATGTCGTCATCATCATCATCGTCATTGTTTTATGCTGATCTGAGTTCGAGTTTGAACCACGTTTAATTTCACCAGTAACTTTATTTTTACCAGTGATAGACTGTGATAATGTGATCTGTACGTCCACCCATTATAAATTATAGCTATTGTATTCATTATATATCATGCATGTTTATTTATTTAAAATAAGTACCGTCTTGTACGATTTTGAGACGATATTGTACGATTTTAGAGTTCAAGGGTAAACCGGTCTGTAATTAAACAAGAAAATCTAGATACAATAGTTTAAAAATAAAAATGGTAAATTTAAGGCGCATAGCAGCCAGGAGGTGTTCCATAGGTTTTATAAAGCAAGTTCAAGTACCGTCAGCAGGCGGATGAACTGGCCTCGCGGACCGTAGTTTGGTGACCCCTGATCTAGTTGATTGGAGGTGTCCCGAACGACGAAATATATGTACCAAAATATTATGGCCCAATTTTAGTTGACACTCTTACTCTTAACACATCACACACATTACAGAATACACTGCTCTAACTCTAAAAGATAGTAATGGTTCGCATACGGCACAATATTGACAATTCCAGCCTAAACCTACTTCTCGGCAATAAAAAAGAGAGAAAAAAACGTTTGCATTGGTGGATTTCCATATATTATTATTAGTGGTTTTATTTTGCGTGGTACCCCAGATATATAATATAATATTATCATCGGATTCTGTCGCTTCATCTGTGTCTTCTTTGTAATTGAAATAAAATATTGTTTAATTTTTAGTAATTTGACTAACACAATTTGAGCAAATACATCCTCCTGAAAAATAAATATTATCTTAATGCAACTTTTAATTTTGCTAATCATTAGTGACATTCATTAGCAGACTGCAACACAACCTGTTAATTAATGTTGCTTAGTTTAGTATAAGTATAGTGTAGATGTCCTTCCTGAGGCCTTCTTATGCCTAGTGACTAGCCTAGTGCCTATATTAAGCTCTATCATAATAATCATATATTCAGTTCATTTTTTGTGCTTGAATACTTCGGGTTGTGTGTCATCAGCTTGTGCCATACCCCGGTACTCACCCGGTAGGCTACTGGCTACTGTAAAGACTAAAAACTAAAGAAAAATTATTGTAACAGTAACTGGCTTAGAAAAATGGGCCAGGCTACATCTGATCAGTTCACTCAGGAAGCTGTATTTTTTGTATCCACAAATAACAGTTCAATTACTTAGACTTAAATTTAAGGCTTAAAAGGAGTAATTACTTAATATCACTGGCAGCTGATTTCCATCTGCCAAACAGCACTTTAAAAACAAATTAGATTAGGCTAGGGGCCATCCATAAACAATGTCACATGTTGAGGGGGGGGGGGGGGTAAGCTCACAACCTTGTAAGTGATAAGTGTAAGGATGTATTATTAAAGTTTCTAATTTGTATTACAAAATGGATGGAAAAGGATGGAGGGGGACAAAAATAAGGGACAGGGAAAATAGCATGGCATCCTTTCTGAATGGATGGGCCAAATGTTAAGTTGAGGCCAAAAAACTTTTTAAAAACTCTATAGTTACAAAAGGGACAGAAATTTAAGGCTAAAGAAGGTATATTCTAACTAATGTTCAAGAAACCTCATTGAGCAGCAGTATCACGACTAATCATCATAGCAGGGCTGGATTATCCATTTGGCCAAGTGTTAAAAAATATTGGCTGTATTTTAGCAAGGAAAATATTATAGGGCTATTGTCATGTATGCTGGTATTTCAAAATTAATTCTTATAGTGAGGATTTACCAAAATACGGGCTTTTGCTTTGAGCTGTACATACAAGGGGCAGCTTACAATTAAATACTACACTTTAGCATGCTAATTATTAGTTTTAAACATTATTCTGGTGACAAACATTCTTTAAACTATCCTTGATTAAATATCATAGTCATATTAACAACTGGAAAAGACTGTTTAACATTATGATGATGTATTGCTGCATTTAAAGTATGAGATCTAAAAAGACTTTGCTGTGCTCTCACATAATGCTAGTGTATTCTGCAAGCTTCTCCTTTTAAACATCTTATTATTTCAGTTTTTACCTATCAACTTTTTCTGCGTTCATGAAAGTAGGCTTGCAGCCAACACATACATTGCAAATTATATTTCATCTCTTGTATTATCAAATGATAAAACATCTCCAATTTGCGCCCAAACCACCCCTGCCCCTCTTTTTATGTATGCCCCAATAGGAACATTTTTCGGCCTTTGTTGTTTCACTTTTTTATTTTTTATACCAATATTTCTATGAACTTGTTCTGAATGAAAGGCAGTATGTATAACTTGATAAACTATAATGAATAGCATTACAATTTTTTTTTTTTAAAAAGAGCATATAAACATGCTCGTAAGACATTTAATTGAAGTATTTCTAAAGTAATATTAATAGAAGTAGCCGACATTATTTAAAATATTTTTTAAGAATGGTGAAAGTAATTTTTAATTTAACACCAAAACTAATAAGGTAACAAATTTATTTACTGGTACCAAAAAATATTTGTAGCTTTTAGGAGGTTTTCCTATTTCTGTACAAAATATACTAAATATACCATAGCCTTAATTTCAGATCCTCATCTTAGATATTTTTGTTCTGCTCATTTTGTACCCAGCATGTGTTAGTTTTTTTATTTTTAAATTTGTTGGGCACAAATAAACTAAAGTATACCATTTAAACATCATGAAAAATTGGGATTTATTTCAATAAGATAACAATTATTTATAAAGGCTCCAATGTGACAACTAAATTGATTTCATCATAGCAAAATGAGGCAAAAGAATATAACTCTAAATTAGGAAATCATAATTGAAGAAATACCTCTATAAATAAATGATAAAATATTACTTAAATTTAAATGTTTTGTGATTTTAGCATCTTTTATTCATTTAAGTTTTACTTTTTTTATTTATAAAACCAATGTGTCTAATATTATTAGTTATAAAAAATTAGGTCTACATTTACATTACCTTCATTTATCGCATTAATTTTTCCCATATGTTTTACATGTGGTCCATAGATTAACTCCTAATACTTTTGAGCTGCAAAGTATTTTATCTTATCAGTGAATACCAGTGTACTACTATGATAGTACTATAATTAGGCTGTGTATATTTTATATTAAAGGCTATTTTGGAACTTGTAATTTTGTTAGGCCTATTATTTGCATATATTTCTCACAGAATAATGGCTAAACAAACCATTAGTAGTAATGGAGCAGCACTATCAGAGGAAAAAGATATTTTTCTTGTTCAAGAAGAAACTAACTCTCAAGGAAATAAAAGCAAGGAAAAGCCAACAAACAAAAGCTTAAAAACAAAAGACAGTTCCCTATACAGAAAAAAGGTGTTTTTTTCACTATGGTTGGCAGTTTCACTATTTTCTTTGGTGAGTAATCATTTTTAATAAATCTTTTGAAAGTTTTTATAATTTTGATCAGTAAGATCAAAATAAGACGAACTGGACAAAAAAATAATGTTTAATGATTTAACATATATTTTAATTTCATAATTTACCCAAGTCAAAATTCTAAATAGCTTCAAAAAAATTTTCCAGCAATAAATAGAAATGTTTTCCTGAGTTGTTATTTATATTCGATAAAAAAAACCTGAAATAAAAATTTCACATTAATTAATTAACATGTTTGAATGTTTCAGGGTGTGACCGTAGGACAAATGGGACCAACGTTTTTGGATCTACAAATCATCACTAACACAAATGTAGAAGAAGCATCTGCATTTTTTACTGGGGCATCAATCGGCTATTTGACTGGTTCCATGATAAGTGGAGCAATTTATAATAAAGTAAGTGGTAAATTCTTTCCTTATTTGTTTGACCACTCAATTTTGTTTTGTTTTGATAAAATAGACAATTATTAATCCCTCGTCAAGATAGTTGGCTGCTATTTGCTGACTTAGGTTGTTGAGATTGACATTTTACACTGAATTTGCCAAGCTGACTTGGGTTTCTTAAATGGGATCCCAAGATCTGGTATAATCTCATAATTTCAAGGCTAAACAAAAGACTTCAAGGGGATTCTCCCATTCCAGGATTTCCTGGATACAAACTATAAGAGTACAATTTTCTTGCTGTTTTAAATTTACAGATTGACACAAATTGTCGTTATATGACAGGATCAGTAAAACTAGTCTATTAGGCTGTATTATTAAGCTCAGTAGCAGGGTTCTCGAAGGGATATCAAGCCACGATTAAATTTATATAGAAAAAAAAGTGACTCTTACCACACAATTTAAATTTAAACAACCCCTAAAAACAAAGTTTTTCGTATACATCCTTTATAAGATGTAATATCCAGAAAAGGGGGTGGGGGGCTAAAAATTTGACAAAACATGCAATCAAGTAATGCACATTATAAGAATCCCACTTAGTGCTCTGCCCCACTCCGAATGAGTTGTCATTGGCAACAAGTCTATATGCCAAGTTTCAGCTTTATAGGGTCAATTAGCCGCCCAAATACTTTGCCTTAGCCTTAGGGGTCGTCCATTAATTATGTCAACAGTTTTTAAGCAATTTTTATCCCCACCCCCCCCCCCCNCCTCCCCTCAAAAAAAAAAAAGAATTATATTATAAATAAATTTATAAATACATTTTACTTTGTGCTGATCTATTTTAATGACACAAAATTGTAGGAAAAACATTTAATTACATCTTTAGCTTTTAATCAACAAGTTAAAACGTTTTTACACTTAAATTTTATAATGCAGAATCAATTGAAAGGTTGTTAAAGATTAAATATCATTTTTTGTGGTATAGGTATGATTATTGTCAGTAAAGCTGACAATTTTGGCATAGTTTCTAGCATCTATCATCTTCCCAAATTGTAACCAGGTTTGCTCTGTCGTAAAATGGGCATCAGGGACATCACTTGGGTAGGTTCCCTTATTTGCAGGTTTTATTTAAATTGCTATGTACTGTGGCACCTCTTGTAATAAACAACTTAACAAGCCGATCAAGTTTTGTTTCCCTTGTTCCCCCCCTCCCCCCTGAAAAAACCATCAAAATGGCGCCCCTGATGGGCCTAGTCTATTGTAGCTGATTTATCTTTATAATATTCGGTGCAAGCAATAATTGTCATAAGCTCTCTCTTATATAATCATAATCCTTGACGCTACTCGCATTGGTCCTTTGTGAATCCATTGTTTTTTGTTGACGAGCAGATGCTAATTTCTTATGCTCAAGAGGGGATTCTCGGTGCTGTTGAACATGCTTTTTCATGACTTTTTAAAAGAAAATTTTCATATTTGAGGGCCCACGATTAATGTATTGATCATTTGGGCTCCTGCGTTAGCCTTCTCTTAGATGAGTCCCATCCACCTGGGGTGCTTGGGATTTTGGCTTTGGCGGGGATTGAACTCCAGACCACCACTATTTTTGGAGTGAGTCGGTTTATTAGACTACTCGGCCACCCAGCACCCTTGTGATGCAAAATAGAGGTTACAGATTTTGCAAATCCGTTCAAGCAGTGATGTTCTTATTGTTACTCACTTTACATTCACCTAATTTTCAAAATATGGTATTCCTACTCTATCAATATCATTTATCTTGATTGAACATGAAACTTGAACCTTGTCCTTGTTCCATACCTGCAACAGAATCTACTGGTGAAGAGAGGTCAACTTTTGACTTCTCTTGCACTAACAAAGTGTGCTAACATTCTGACCAGCCATCTGCATTGCACAGACAGTCACACATTTAAATTAAATAAATCTCATATTTTTAAAAACCTAAAAATTCTATAACTGGTTACACTCATTTACACTTATAATTTTTCTTTTAAAATAATGTAATAACCAGTCAATTTTTAAGATTAAAATTTTAATAGAGAAAACATGATTGTTGACGTCAACTAATCTAACCCCCCCTCCCCTTGTCAACAACTGTCAAACATTTCCAACACCCCCCCCCCCATTTTGTTGACGTAATTAATGGATGCCCCCTCATAGGCTAAATGTGCACTTGAACCAATTTGAAACTGTCTCACTGAATGCTCTTTAGCATGGACAGACAGAAATCCACAAGGCTAATGATGACGCACACTTCCAGGTATGCTTTGGTTATGAACATTACTGAAAACAATCGAACCGTGGCGCGTCATTTGGTCAGAAAAAACAGAAGAAAAATGTTTCTCTTGATTAATCCAAACGTTTAATCCTGAAATATCAATTCATCAGGTAGCACATATTGAATTACGTTTTTTTTTAAATGGAGGAATCATAAAACAAATCAACTTGTGTAGCAAATGTACCGGTACAATTCGTAGAATGGGATACGCCACTGTACTTTTATTATGATCAAACTTTTGTCACCCTTAGTTACAGGTCCAATATTTCAAATTTCTTTTAATCCTAATTAAACAAATATGTCCGGTTGTTTTTTATCCGTGGGTTGCCACAGGTTGGCAATTGGAATGTTTCTTTTGGTGGTTGGAGGTGGGGGTTGACATTTAGTTTAGCCTCTGAAAAAGTTAACAGGCCTATGTTAGGGTGGACAGTAGTTAGTTCACGTCATTAATTGCAGTGCAAACATATCATTTGGTGGCTGTCCGCGTCCTCACTTTCTGCCCGCCTAAATAATCCCGTTGACACTTTTAAGATACACTCACTTGATGTTTGTAAATGAGATGATTTACTTGAACTGATGAATATATAATTGTCCTTTAATTTTGTTTATATTGTTGGGCTAATAGATTCATGGGATTAAACGGAGCCAAATGCATACCCTCAACTCAACTGAATTTAGTTAATGTCGGTGAAGGGGTGGAGTTTATAGCTCATCCTGGTTGCTGCTGTGCCCATGGGCGTAGCTAGGGTAGGTGCCATACTCGGGGCAAACTCTGGTTTCTTATTGACTTATCCTACAGTGTAACAAATGGAAGCCCACTAAACTGCAGTATGACCTGCTTGTGTGGACATTCATCGCCTTACATCACACTGATTAAATAGACTAATCAAGAAAACTCGTCATCTCACACAAACTAAACATCCTACACTTGAAGAGCTGTTTGAAGAAAAATACAGTTGCAAAACCATTTTTAAAAAATGTGTATGTTACTTCCCACCCTTTTAATCAGAGTCTTAGGTATCTGTACCTAAGATCAGCTCGATAAGAGCGAATTCTCTTCGGACTCCCTTCAAACTTCAAGTTCAAGTAAGGACCAAACAAAAATAAAAGTTTACCGCCGTCCCCCCCCCCCCCCCCCCACCTCAAATTATCAAATCTCAATGATCATTTACTAACTAATTATTGTCACTAAGGTACAGGTAGTTATTATTATTTTGGGAGGTATATGGAGTATATGAATTATGATGGCAGTTTTTTACGCTAGAGATAATACTTCAGATGTGTTGTGTTTAAATAGTTCTGATTGTAAAATGTTGTCTTGATCAAAATTTGTATTAATTTTTCTGCTGATAACGAATATGTACATTGTAATCAAAAAGTGTTTACATTTATTTGGCTCAATAAAAGAATCTTATTATCTATATTATCAACATCAGCGAAACGACCGGGTCAGAAACGGCATCAGTGAAATGGCGGTGGTGAATCATCATAGATCCCATGTCGGACAGCATCAGCGAAATGGTGGTGGTGAATCATCATAGATCCCATGTTGGACGGCATCAGTGAAATGGCGGTCCCAAATTAAAAGTTTAATACTTTTCCTTTGAAAGTGTCTGGCTAATAGCCGCCGATTAATTGGTGACGGTTGGAATACAAGGCTGCTTGCTTTCCCCCCCCCCCTTCCCCCCCCCCCCCCACCCACCCAGTTCAACATCTTCTTGGAGAGAATTATGTCAGACGCTCTGGAAGCATATATAGGGACAGTCAGCATTGGTGGCAGAACAATTACCCTCCTACGTTTTTCAGATGACATAGATGGACTGGCTGGAAATGAAGAAGAGCTAGCCAACCTAGTAAAGCGTCTTGACAAGACTTCATCGTCCTTTGGCATGCAAATCAGTGCAGAAAAAATAAAATTGATGACGAATAACACCACCGGCATCTCCACTGAAATTAAGGTCGGGGGGAGAGAAAGATTAGAGACAGTAGGCAGCTTCAAGTACCTCGGAAGAAGGCTCCAAGCCCAAATTGATGTCCAGGATTGCCCAGACCACAACAGCACTAAAGAGGCGTAAGAAAATATGGAATGACAAAAATACATAAGTCTCAGCACCAAAATCAGGCTGATGCGCTCATTAGTCCTCTCCATTTTCTTGTATACCTGTAAGTCCTGGGGACATTAACAGCAGAACTTGAAAGAAAAATAAAGGCGATGGAGATGAGATGTTTCAGAAGCATTCTTGAAATCTGCTATAGAGACTAGAGTCTGAATGAATTTGGGCTTCGGTTTCGGCGCCTAAAGTGGCAATTTGATCACTTTCTGTCTAATTTCGGTTTCCGCCAAAACCAAAAAGTTCAATTTCGGCTTTGGCCGAAACTGAAATGTTAACTTTCGGTTTTGGCCGAAAGTGATTGGGACTTTCGGCCATCTATGTCTGTCTGTCTTTAGGCTGGCATCTGATAGTCATTATTGCTAGACGTCTTGCTGTCATCGTATGTTATATGACTAATACTCTACGAAAACTGTTCACAGCTGCATGATGACCTACTTACTTGTCCTTTATTTCCAAACAATTAAATTTTAATTAGGCCTAGGCAAATTTAAACAGTTTTGTGGAAGAAAAACTAGTGGAATGGTAATATTTTATATCATTATTTTTGTTTTAATTTCTTCAAAAATAAAATTTGGAACCCAAGGTTTATACAATTCCTTCATTTCTGATATTCATTTTGATTTATCATTATTATGCTCATCAATTTTTTCATAGGCAAAGGTGAATAATATGGCATAATCCTAGGGGCCCCTAAATAATTTTTTTCCTATATGAGCTATTATATAATTTCAAATAGAGCTAATGCATGGGTGGATCAATTACTACAAGTGTGTGGACTAAATTTTGAAAATCCACACTTCTCATATGGACAGCTGTATGTGGCCTGCTCACGCTTCGAAAACCTTCTAATTTATTCGTGTACACACCAAACGAAAAAAAAATATTGTCTATTTTAATATTACTTCAAAAAACATAATTAAACCACAAGCAATTTCTTTCTTTGAGTGGCCTTGCAACTTATGCCAGATTTTTCGCTAGTATAAAATAAACAATACCATGGCCGGCAGACCGCAAGCGCCGGTTCATATTTCAAATACTTTTTTTGTCAGGAAACATTCTACAAACTGTCTTTTTCTTCTACTTCTATTTTTTAATTTTATATACGGTAGATATATTTCAGGAGTTGATGATGATGAAGAGGCCTGATGAATATCGCGACCTTAAAAAAAAAAAATTAATACCTTTAAATTTAAGTCACCAATACCGGCGGCTTTAGGGCACTGCAATGGTCTGAAAAAGCAGGGGTTTTTGCCCTTTTAGCTGGACACTTCTTAATGAATAGTATTATAGTTTTAATTTTGGACCGCCGTTCCTATGTTCATTATAACGAATACAAATGAAATAAATATACAATTATTTGATTGCTTTAATTTATATATGTACATTTATATTAGTTAATAATATTTTTGTATGTATTCTTTTCAAGATGATCTTATTGTTTTATTTATTAGGTAAACAAGCCATTCCTTGAATTCACTTCACTACTTTTATTGGGAGTATTCACAACAGCTACTCCTCACTGCAGCAGTTATCCATTAATGATCGTTATACGAACGGCTGTTGGAATTTGTTGCGGCTGTGTAGACACCAGTAAGTTTCTTGAAAATCATAAACCCAATATTTTTTTAATTCTATTGTTTTATGTAAAATGTCTAGATTTTGAGAATTAAGTGCCATTAATCAATGACCTATATTAAAAGTACCAGTACCTGTAATTTAATGTTATTTGTTCTTTCCAGGCTTTCAAATTTCTCATAAAAAGTTCAAAATGCCACTTAGCAATTCTTATTACTGTTGCTAAAAATTATGTTCATGGTTTAGTTTTTAATCATGTATGTACTAAACAAAATGTAGCCATTGGTGGCATCCCAAATTTCCAGGACCTAGTTCTAAAAAAAAAGTAATATGAAGAAACTAGGGGTTTGACCTTGAATTAAATTATTTTCATACAATTCAAGTAATGGTTTTCCAAAATTTTGTAATTTTAATGATAATCGCAAACACAAAAATAGTCTGCATAATTATGTTTATATTAATAATACAATTGTCATTAGTTAGTGCAGTGGTGTAAAGTGGCTGTACAGTATTATAATATTTTACCTACAATCTTAAAATAGCAGACTGACTGATGATATTACCCTATTAATTTTTCAGCCAGTAATGCAGAGCATATGAGGATCTGGGGAAATGAAGGTCAAGTCTTAATGCAGCTACTTCATTTTGCATTTGCACTAGGAGGAGTTATTTCCCCTTTGTATTCAGAGCCATTCCTTGCTGAGAAGAGTCTTGAAAATGACACAACTACTGCAATTCTAAATGAGACTCTAAGTTTAAATTACACAAATATGTCAAATATTTCAGAAAATACACTTCCTCAAACTACTAATGTGCACTGGGCTTTCCTAATCACAGGAATATGGACACTTCTGTCTTCAATACCATTTCTTGTATTCTGGATTCAAGGTGCCATTAACAAAAAGAAAAATGAATCAAAAAAAGAAAATAAAAAAATAACCCAGAGAGACTTACCTAAGCCAGTTTTGATTTTAGTTTTACTGACATTGTGTTTTATGTATGTCTTGTATTGTTGTGTTGAGGACACTTTTGCATCTTTTCTCATGACATTTTTGGTAAAGGAGTATGACTATGTAACAAAGTCAAAAGGGGCCCATATTACAGCTCTTTATTGGGCTTCGTTTGCAACATCCCGATTCTTAAGTATATTCATTTCCAATTTTATTACCGCTGTTCACTTACTCTTTATATGTTGCACTCTTATGCTAATATCTTTTTTGGGTTTCTTTTTAAGTGCAATCTTTGCTGTTTCAAATCCTGCTGTCATCGATGGCCTAATATTTTTCTCTGTCATGGCTGGATTAAGCATGTCAGCTGTATTTCCCTCTGGCTTTTCATGGACGGAGGCTGAATTGCTGAAAGTGACTGGGTGTGTTTCATCATGTATTCTTGTTTCTGCATCAATAGGCACAATGGTAAATCCGTTGATGTTGGGCTATCTTATGACAGAGTTTAGTAACATATGGTTCTGTTACCTCCTGCTTGGTGAAACTATTGCCTTGTGCTGCGTATTTCTTTTTCTCTGGTCTTTAAATCGATTTATTCTAAACAATCGATATGGTTCTTTAAATGCCCAAAGATCGCTTTCCTTTTCTGTAGAAGTAAATGAACCGGAGCAACCATTAGCTGCAGTTGAAATTTACAGAAAAAATGTCAGCAACTCTAGTTTGTGATAACTTACTTGTGAAGTCTACTTATTTTATGCATGGTGATACTAAATACATGTGGTTTCCTGTGAAAGGACACACAGTACTGGTATGTGATGCTGAATACATGTGGTGCCTGTGAAAGGAAACACACTACTGGTATGTGAAAAATTACCTGTAAATATTGAAATTTGTTGTTGTTATTTAAAAGAAATAAATTTAAACCTGGTGACAACTATTTAGAAATAACATTTAATTCATTCAAATTATTGTGAGGATCTCTTATCTTTTAATGTATCACTGTATTTTAAAAAATAAATTATTGTTTTTACCATCTTGTTAGTGTAGTTCTGCAATCCATTTCTTACGCTATGCTTGGTCGGTGAAATATTAAGAAGGGTTATGACATGTTTTTTGCCATCCGAGATCAGTTATTTGTAGTGATATAATCATGTAACAAGTAGAAATATGATGAGTGGGAATATAAATTAATGAGAAATTTAGTAGTATTCATAATAGTACCTACTTCTTTTTCAGTAATGTAACTTTCCTCAATTCATAAATTGCAATAACTCATTTTCCAATTGATGATCAACCTTATATTTTTTATTAAATGTAAACACACAAAAGTAATGCAATTAAATTAATAAAAAAAAGATTTAATATATACTACTACCTTTAGTGGTAGAAGATAATCACTGAAACATCATTTTACTTCACTGACCAACAAATCAATTTGGTGCCTCAAGGTCAAATGTCAGACTTGTATCTCTGTGGTATATTTGTGCATAGTCCAAAAATTACAAGTTTTTAAAAAAAAAAGCTCCAGGTTTAAAATAAAAAATAAATGACATAGCATTAATAAATTCACCTTAAGAACTGGTCTAAAACTAAAACAGGAGAAAATATTTGTTTGACCTGGGTTATGTTGGACTTGGAGTGAAATAATCATTTTTAAATTTTAATAAAATGAATCCTAATTATAATTTTATTAATTTACTCAAACTTACAGTACAAACTTCATTTTTAAACATAATGCAACTCTTCAAGATCTACTTACTAACACCTTTAGGTGTAATTTTCCTTCTAAATATGTGTTTGAGATTAATCTCAATAAAGCAATTTACAGGTAATTTAAATTGCACATTACTTTTGAACTTTTCAGCAGGGGCATTTATCAGCATTATTTTGTGAAATTACAATTATTTGGTTTTATGCCTTAATTTTGTCTCATTATAATATGATAATGGAATAGTTTGTTTTTTAAACTTGACACCATTTTTATTTTTATAATAATTAATGTGGAGTTTTATATTTATTATAATTTATAGCGTTTTGTCATTAGAAAGACCTCCCTTATATAATAATAATAAACTTACACAAAAATGACATGTTAACAAAATCTATATATGGTAAGATATAATGTATGCATGAAAATGTGCTTTTTCCACTTTAAACTGGTATTGAACAACAAATCATATTTTAAAAGGGTTGTCACATTTTACTTTAGCTTAATTGGTATTTAACTATTTATTTTAATTTTAGTATATTTCACAAGGAAAGCAAACAATCTAAACTACGTAATTAAATTCCTTAAATTAAAAGTGAAGTTAAATTCTTCAATTTATCATTTAAATTTCTAGGATCCTTCATACTTCATAACATGCCGGTAGCTTTAAAATGTCCTCAACAGCTTGAAAATTACATTTTTTAGTTAAGTCAATAAAAGGCAAGTAAATAATTAAACACATGTCTTCATGCAACCTCTATTTTTTATTTATTATTTTAACAGGTATGAGTGGAAGTCTCAATCTTCACTATTTATTAGAGAAAAGCATTAACGGAAATAAGTATTAAATTAAAATGCGATAAGGTCTTTATTTTGCATATTCTTTAGAGAAGAGCAATAATATTAGAATGCAATAAGATCTTTATTTTGTTTATTTATGTTCATATTTCCAAACAGGATTGCTCACTAATAGTCATATTTAATTTTTTTTTTTTATAAATACTTAAACTTAAATTTAAAGAAACAAACAACACAAACAAAACATGTCAATAAATATCTAATACTCAGTAGTCAAAAGTGACTCATCTACACAAACCAACTTTCATAGCAAGTTCAACAGTCACCAAAACTTCATAAATATATATCTCTATATAAAAAAATTAGTTTGTCCAGATATCCTGTAGTAATACATAGTAAACTGCCATCTAGTGGAATACTTTATTTAGTAGCTTCTTCTAAGTATGCTATAAGGTCATTACGCTCATATTTCTTCTTTAAGCCTGCAAACACCATCTTGGTTCCAGGACCAGGTAGGCTATGTTCTTTTTAGGATTTTTAAGGTACTCAACAAATAGGGTATCTTTTGCCCAGGTATTTCCTGAAATTTTATTTAAAAATTAAACAATAAATATCTCCGAATAAAATACTGTAAATGAATAAAAATACTGAAAAAAGTATTTCAACATTAATCACATTAATACTTTATGGTTATATCCACATAGTGCTGGTTAGCATGGACCAATTTTAACCTTTATGTCCAACTTGACAACGTTATTGATTTTACTGTCTTATAACGTTATGTTTCACTGTACCAGGGAAAAAAGACATGGCAAGGAGGTTTTTTAGACACTCTATGGGCTATATGGAAATGAAGTGTCAGTGTTAAAGAAAGACATAATTATAATTATTTCTGTTAAGCCTAACTCTATCATATTAGAAACTGAAAAAGATATATCATTTTAGATCCTGCCTGCACAAAATACGGCCCGTGGGCCACATGCAGCCCGCGAAGTAACGAAATATTCTTTATTATTATTTTCTTAATAGCTTTTCCCCCGTTTTTTTTTTTGGCCCGCACAAGCCCTGTCATATTTTCTTTTGGCCCACATAGGTTTTTCATAAGGTAATACGGCCCGCCTTACATTTTGAGTTGTGCAGGCCTGTTTTAGATTATACATTTTAGTACCATTTTAATATTAATTAAACATATCATATTAGGCAACACTCCTCTTCCTTTCACCCATGTACAGTTTTTGGTTGTTATCAGACTATAATATACTAGCGGGAATAGGCTTTATGGAAATTTATTCTTATTTTATCCTTTTATGGTTTTATTTTATGGTTTTTTTTAAACCAGATTTCCTAAAAACAACAACAACCTCAAGTTACTTGGTAGGTTTTTTAAAATGATGTCATCATTTGTTAATTAATTTTTATTTAAATACACCTTGTTTTATGCTGATCTGAGTTCAAGTTTGAACCACTTTTAATTTCACCAGTAACTTTATTTTTACCAGTGATAGACTGTGATAATGTGATCTGTACGTCCACTCCATATATATTAATATAAATAGCCGATATACGTCTGCAAAAAAAAAAAGTGACCGCAGATTGTATTATAAACGTCGGTCATCTACTTTTAGTAGTTAAATTTTTTGACACCAGCTTAACTTGATCCCATTAGGCACTGCGATGCAAGTAGTTATTGTAGGCCTATTCATCATATATACTTTATGTTTATTTATTTACTATGAAGATACCGTATTGTGCTATTTTGAGACGATATTGTACGATTTTAGGAGTTCAAGGGTAAACGTTTCTGTAATTAAACAAGAAAATCTAGATACAATAATTTAAAATTACAAATGGTAAATTTAAGTTTAAGGCAGCCCGGAGGTCTCCGTTCGTGTGATGATCTCCAATTATTCTAAACATAATATTTAAATTGTGTCACAACGTCTTGTTTTCCATACGTTTTATCAAGCAAGTTCAAGTACCGTCAGCGGGCCGGATGAACTGGCCTCCCTGGGCCGCGGGCCGTAGCTTGGTGACCCCTGTTCTGGTTGATTGGACATGTTCCGGATGACGAAATATTTGTACCAAAATATTATGGCCCAATTTTTGTTGACGCTCTTATTAATGCATCACTATCACACACATTACAAAATACACAGCTCTAACTCTAAAAGATGGTAATGGTTCGCATACGGCACAATGTTTACAATTTGAGCCTACGCCTACCTCTCGCCAATAAGAAAGAAAAAAACAAAAAATTTTGCATTGGTGGGCCTTCTATAATGAAACTTTTAATTTTGCTTATCATTAATTGATGATATTAGTATTAGCAGACTGCAACACAGCCTGGAAGCCATTCCTAATGCCTTCTTACGCCTGGTGCATATATCAAGCTATATCGTTAATTTAGTTCATTTTTGCGCTTGATTACATCGGGATGTTTTTCAGCAACTTGTGCCATACCCGGTACCAGTGTTTCTTTCAGACATTTTTCCCTGGGAAGAGGGGGCTTTTCAAATTTTCGGGGGGGGGGNATGTCCCAGGGCGTCAGACTACCCTGGGGGAAGGGCAAAAATGGATTTTGATTGTATTTAATGGTTGAAAATAATCAGTTTCAGAATTGTGAGGGGGGGGGGGGCATAAAAATAAATCTTGTCCCCTAACGCCAAACACTGTAGATACGCCCCTGCTAGTGTCGTCGAAGTAAGGCGGATGGAGTGGCCCACCCAGGTGTCACTTTTTCTTCATATGCAGCAGTGCCGTTCTTAGGATTTTGGGGGCCCTAGGCATGGAGTGCATGTAGGGGGCCCCGTTCGCCTACTTTGTCTATGTCTAATAACGGCCCTGTATGCAGATATGGCATTTTCGAACAACTGCAGAGTTTGTATCGTGAAAGGGCGGACGACAAAAATATTTGCCCGCCCATGGCGGCACTAAGAGTAGCTGCTTCACTAGGCCGTGTATTTATTTAGTTAGGCTTTTTTTTTTTTATAGCGCTTACCTTACAGCTCTAAGCGCTTTACAATTATTAAAAATATGTTAACTATTTAAACTGATAAAGTAAAATAAAAATGAAAAACCAGAGACACTAGAATAGTAACTACTATATTAAAAATGACTATAGAAACAGTAGCTTAAACATTAAAATGGCTATAAAAACGATTACACTTTGGCACGTTTTGACCTATATTACAGGATCAACCCGAGACATAAAATGAGGCAGGGCAAGGAGGGTGCATCACAGGTCATAGGCGGACCTAAACAGATGGGTTTTAAGGGACTTTTTGACAGTGGACGAGGTTTCACAATGACGGATGTGGAAGGGAGCTGGTTCCAGAACGTGGGCGCATGGAAGTAGAAGGAGCGTTCACCGATGGTCTTAGTTTTGGTTCTTGGGATTGAGAGGGTTCTATTGTCAATTGAAGAACGTAGTTGTCTTGTGGGGATGCAAGGAAGCAACAGTTCAGAGAGATAGACAGGAAAGTGAGGGTCAGTGAACGAGTTGAAGCATAGATTGTCAGACTTGTACTTGATGCGAGAGGATATTAGAAGCCAGTGGAGTTACCGCATGTGTGGTTTAATGTGGTCATGTTTCTTTGATTTAAAAATGTGTCTGCATGCTGAGTTCTGCGCCCTCTGAAGTTTGTCTATGTGGTGTTGAGGAATGCCTGCGAGAAGAGTGTTACAGTAGTCAAATTTTGAAAGAATGAGTGAAGAGACGAGAGTTTTTGTGGCATCAAAGGAGAGGAGGTGTCTAATGGTGCTGATTTTTCTAATTTCGTTGTATGCTGATCTGCATATGTTCGTGACATGTTTGTCCATGGAGAGGGTGTCTGTAAGCGTGACTCCAAGGTTTCTGGCAGAGGGAGAGAGTGTGATGTCAGAGTTACCGATAGATATAGAAGGAGGAGCGGATGGAGGGAGAGGTTTGATTTGAGAGTGGATGAGAAGGATTTCCGTTTTATCATCATTTAGCTTCAGTTTGTTGCAAGTCATCCAACGCTTTACGTCGTCCACGCACTCCTGTATGCGAAGGATTGTGTCATCAAGTTGATCAGGAAAGCAAGAGTCACTGATTTGAGTGTCATCAGCAAAGGATTGACTGGAAACTGAGTGATGGCTAATGAGAGATGATAGAGGTTTAGTGTAGAGGATGAAAAGGATACCAAAATCGGCAATCATTTTCATCGGAAAGTAGGGCAGAAATTGAGGGCGCCGATGAATCTTGATCAGTGGAGGGGTCTGGGGAGTCTGCTCTCCAGAAAATTTTTGATTATTTCAAAATCAAGAGGAGTATTTTTTTAGTATACTTGAATTCAATGTTTCGATTATACTTTTGGAACGGGGAAAGACATTTTTAAGGTTTTGTTTGAGGTGTTATGACGCCCAGTGTCATACATAAACTGAATTCACTCCGTTTGTGACGTGCCCCAGGGTAAGCATTTGTTAAAAGACAGTCGGGCAAACTTAAAACGCTCATACCTGAATTTTGTGTTTCTTTTAGACAATTTTGAGGTTGCATTTCAAACTTTCGAGTGGGAAGTGCCAAAATTAGTCATAATAATGATCAAAGACATCTTAAATTCCGCACTAGTGGGACGTAAACTAAATTATTTCTAGTTGTGTCACCCTCAAGGGTATACTTTTGCCCTAGTTTTTTGTATCGCCCCTTTATAGTCTTTAAATCTTTATAGTCCCCAGAATTGTTTTCTAAATTAAAAAAAAACAAGAATGCTTTTTATCACATATCTGAATTTAGTTTTGCGACCTTTTTCAATTTATTGTAGAGCAACGGAAGAGATCTTTAGTTAAAAAATGCAGGTGTCACTTAACCTTAGAACCATCGTGTGCGTCCAGCAACAGCTACGATGCAGGGTGCCTCGGATATTTTAGTTTAGGGATTTAAATTTAAAGATATTTTCTTAATTATCATCTTTCAATGCAGGTTGGGGGAAAAGGGGTTGGGGGGGGGGGGAGGGGGCAAAACGGAAAAGTGCTTGACCTGCTGGGTTATGCACACAAAAAAAATGTATATTACTAAAAATAGTAACATTGCTTTTATTTTTTATAAAGATATTTTCTTAATTATCATCTTTCAATGCAGGTTGGGGGAAAAGGGGTTGGGGGGGGGAGGGGGCAAAACGGAAAAGTGCTTGACCTGCTGTGTTATGCACACAAAAAAAATGTATATTACTAAAAATAGTAACATTGCTTTTATTTTTTATTTACACTATTTTGGGTAGAGCTACGTAATAAATGAATTTTCAACACACACAAAAATAATAATAAAAAGGTTCCATCACTAAAAAGTATTCCAAACATTATTTTATATTCTGAACGCAAATGAAAAAAAAAAAAAAGAGAACAACTTACTTAAAATAATTGGACTACCTTTTCAAAATGTTTCCAACTTTTACCAGAATCAAAAATAAAAAAAGAACTGTTAATTAAAAAGGTCAATGCATTTTTATGGGTTTTGAAAATTGGTCATTTTTATAAATCGTATATGAACGGTATAACTATTTTAAGAAGACATGATTCATGAGTTGTTTACCAAAGACCTTATATTATATATATTTATTAAAATGTATGCCGCATACTATGCGTGATTTTATCTAAGGAAAATCGTATTCAAATAAAGTGTATATTTCCCATTATTCCGCTGATTGAAATGTTTATTTGTAATTTCATTATACTAATTTTTTTTTTTTAAACCAAATCCACAGCAGAATTTATTATAAATTGAACAAATTAGGAACTAAGATTTTTTTTCTAAAACTAGTAGTTAGTAGGGCTACCAATAAATTATTTTATTTTTTTTTTGGAATTGAGATGGTCATCAAAATGTTGGTTCACAAAAATCTTTGTCTTTGTTTTGTTTAATTTTCAGATAGATTTCTATCTAGATTGAAAATAGATTGCACATGTTTGATACTTAGCAAGAACTATTACTAAATTGTAGACCTTGATTTTGATATAGATCTAAAGGTAAATAAATACAGTGTTATTTTAATATTTAAACTTATGATGTTGATAAAAATAAATGAATTAAAATACCGATATGTGCGAACTACAATAAGTAAGTCTTTGATTTATGATCAGGAGCGGCCAGTACGATATTTATAATCGAATACTATACGCCTTCAACAAGATTAGACTTAAATATACTGATCATCAAATATATCGAGAAAAGCGATATTTCATATATTCCACTAATTGTAATCGGTAAAAGGCACCAGATATTAATATTTTAAAAACTGTTAAAAAAAGAACATTTAGTCGTTTTTAATTTTAAAAAAGTATATAATCTTTATAATGTTGTACACATTTTGCTGGGGGGGGGGGGGGCTTAATTTTCCCNTTTCCCTGAGGGGGGGGGGGGCGGCAGTACCAGTACATGGATGCAGCAACTTACCCTAATAGAAAGAAACCCTGTCCGGTGCTCAGCCGGTAGGCTACTGTAAATACTAAATAAAACTTATTGCAACAGTAAATGGCTTAGGCCTACTGGCTAAGAAAAATGGGCTAGGCAACATCTGATCAGTTCACTCAGGAAACTGTATTTTTTGTATCCACAAATAACATTTCAAGTACTTGGACTTTATTTAAGTTTAAGGCTTCAAAGGTGTAATTACTTATTAATATCACTGGCAGCTGATTTCCATTCTTCAAACAGCACTTTTAACACACTCAGATTAGGTTATTACAATATATTTCATGTTTTGAATTTTAAGTAAAGTTTTGAAATTATTATTTTAATACTTGTTAAAATGTTTGTAAGAAAATATATAATTTAATTGTAACAATTTTTTTACTACTAAATACCCCCCCCCCCTCCCCGGCTCGTCCGCTATTTTTTGGAAGCAGACCTGGCAACCCTAACCATAAACCACGTCACACGTTGGTTTGGGGGAGGGGGGGGGTAGCTCACAACTTTGTAAGTGCAATGATGTATTATTTAAGTGTCTAATTTGTATTACAAAATGGATTGAAGTGTTGGGGGGGGGGGGAATAAGGCAAATTTGCCTGACATTTTTGAATAAATGGCCCCTTATCCCAGATGTTAGGTTGAGGCACAAAAAGCACTTTTAAAAAGCTTTATAGTTAAAAAAAAAAGGACAGAAATTTAAGGTTAAAGACTAAAGAAGGTAAATTTTAACTAATTTTCAAGAAACCTCATTGAGCACCAGTATCATGACTAATCTTCATAGCAGGGCTGGATTATCCATTGGGCCAAGTGTTAAAATATATCGGCTGTCCTTGGCCATAAAAGGCCCTGTACTTTAGCTAGGAAAAAATCATAGGGCTATTTTATGCTGGTATTTCAAAATTAATTGTTATAGTGAGGATTTACTAAAATACAGGCTTTTGCTTTGAGCTGCACATACAAGGGGCAGCTTACAATTAAACACTACACTTTCACACCCCAATTAAGTGTTTTTAAAAATTATTCTGATGACAAACATTCTTTAAACTATCCTTAATTAAATAACATAGCCATATTAACAACTGGAAAATACTGTTTAACTTTATAGTTATGTATTGTTGCATTTAAAGTATTTGATCTAAAAAGAACTTGCTGTGCTCTCACATATTGCTAGTTTATTCTGCAAGCTTCTCTTTTAAAAAATTCTTATGATTTCAGTTTTTACTTATCCACTTTTTCTGTGTTCATGAAAGTAGGCTTGCAGCCAACACATACATTGCAAATTGTAGTTCATCTCTTGTATAATCAAAAGATAACAACATCTCAATTTGCACCCAAACCATCCCTTCCCCCCTCTTTCTATGTCTGCCCCAATAGGAACTTTTTCGGCCTGAGTTGTTTCACTTTTTCTTTTTATCTTAATATCTCTATGAATTTGTTCTGAATGAAAGGCAGTATTTATAATTTAATAAACTATAAACATTATTGCTGCGGCATTGACAGATTTTATAGACAATTCATGGAGAAAACATAATTGTCTATGGTATCTCTTCTCCTTCTATAATAAGGAAAATTACTTTTCAGTACAGTCTCTCCTCCCAAAAATGATCTTTCAGACTAATGCCCTCTCTTAGCCTTCGACAAAGTTAGTTGAAACCTTCCAAATATCTTCAGAACCCAATAAGCCACTGCCACTCTACTCTTAATACAGGTACATAATTTCTTAAGATAAGAAATTACTTTTAAAATATTAATAGGGCCTAATAATTTAAGAAGATTAAATATTGAAATTGAGTTGGCTCCTCTGATTTTCCTTAAGAGTATAAAAATAAGATAAGATTAGAATAAGATGAGAAATTAGTCTTTAATTGATTCAATTAATGGGAAATGTGTTTTATTACCTTGTTCAGGGTTGGGCAAACTTTTTGTGGGAAGGGCAACATTGACAAATGTAAGGCTCTGGAGAAATTTTCAATTTTTTATTATAATAAAAAATTGTTATTGCCCATTCTTGGCTTTTATTTAGACACAAACTGATTACATTGCCACTACTATTGTTGATTTCTAATGTAAAAGACTGTTTACAAAAAATAGAAAATTAGAAAGAAATTCTATTAAAAAATGTTAAAACAATCATAGCGGTATATGAAATTCTGTAAAATCAAAAAAAATAACTTAAAAACAAGGTAAAATTTTTATTTCTAAATGCCCTCAAGAGCCTCATGATATCAGTTGTCAGGCCGCGTGCGGCCCATGGGCCGTAGTTTGCCCACCCATGACCTTGTATATAATCATTTTTTTTCATTTAGATAAACTAAAAATTTTTAAAAAGGACATTTAAACATACTGGTAAGACATTTAATTGAAGTATTTCTAAAGTAATTAAAATAGCCAACATTATTTAAAATATTTTTCAAGAACGGTGGAAGTTATTTTCATTAAACACCAATCCTAATAAAAAAATTATTTACCAAAAAATATGTGAAGCTTTTATGAGGTTTTCCTATTTCTGTATAACATGTACAAAATATAGCCTTAATTTGAGATCCGCATCTTAGATGTTTTTGTTCTGCTCATTTTGTACCCAGCATGTGTTAGTTGTTTTTTTTTTAAACCTTGTTGGGCTTAAATATTGTTGGGCACACTTCTATTGCTGCCCACAGATACTACTTACCAGCTAAGTGCTATTTCTTATTTTTATAATGTTTTTTCTGTTGTTTTGTTCGCTGACGAAGGCTTTCTGCCGACACGTTCGCTGTTTTGTTGCGTTTAATTTTTCAGGTTTAACCATACTCTGTTTTACTCATTTTATTTTGGGCTTAGATAAACTAAAGTAAAGGCCCTACCATTTAGTCATCATGAAAAATGGGTATTTATTTTAAAAAGATAACAATTATAAAGGCTGCAATGTGATAACTAAAAAAATGAGGCCAAAGAATATAACTCTAAATTAGGAAATCATAATTGAAGAATTCACTCTATAAATAAATTATAAACATTACTTAAATTTAAATGTCTTGTGATTTTAGCTTTTTTTATTTTCATTTCAGTTTTACTTTTTTATTTATAAAAACCAATTTTTCTATTATAATTATTTATTAAAAAATAGGTCCACATTTACATTACCTTCACTTACTCAGTTGCTGCACTAATTTTCCCACATGTTTTACACGTTGTTCAGAGTAACTCCTAATACTTTTGAGCTGCAACCTCTTTATCTTATCAGTAAATACCAGTGTACTACTATGATAATATTATGCTTAGGCTGTGTATATTTTACATTAAAGACATTTTTGGAACTTGTAAATTTTGTTAGACCTGTCATTTGCATATATTTCTCACAGAATAATGGCTAAACAAACCATTAGTAGTAATGGAGCAGCACTATCAGAGGAAAAAGATATTTTTCTTGTTCAAGAAGAAACTAACTCTCAAGGAAATAAAAGCAAGGAAAAGCCAACAAACAAAAGCTTAAAAACAAAAGACAGTTCCCTATACAGAAAAAAGGTGTTTTTTTCACTATGGTTGGCAGTTTCACTATTTTCTTTGGTGAGTAATCATTTTTAATAAATCTTTTGAAATTTTTATAATTTTGATCAGATTGAACAAGCAATAATGAGTTATCTATATTTATTTGTCAAAATTTACCCAAGTCAAAATTGTAAATGACTACAAATATATTTTTCAGCAATAAATATAAATGTTTTCCTGATTTGTTATTTATATTTAATAAAGAACTGAAATAAAACATTTACATTAATTAATTGTCATGTTTGAATGTTTCAGGGTGTCACCATAGGACAAATGGGACCAACGTTTTTGGATCTACAAATCATTACTAACACAAATGTAGAAGAAGCATCTGCATTTTTTACTGGGACATCAATTGGTTATTTGACTGGTTCCATAATAAGTGGAGCAATTTATAATAAAGTAAGTGGTTTATTCTTTATCATTATTTGTTTGTCCACTCTATTTTTGTTTTTGTTTTGATAAAATAAACAGAAAATGTTTTATCTCTTGCCAAGAAAAGTAGCCGCTTTTATGATTTAGATGGTTGAAATTGACATTTTACACTGAACTTGCCAAGCTAAACAGGGTTTCTTAATTGGGATCCCAAGATCTGGTATAATTTCATAATTTCAAGGCTAAACAAAAGACTTCCAGGGGATTCTCCCATTCCAGGATTTCCTGGTTACAAACTTTAAGAGTACAATTTTCTTGCTGCTCTAAATTTACGGACTATCACAAATTTTCGTTTTATGCCAGGATCAGTAAAAAAACTAGTCAACTGCGCTGAATTATTGAGCTCACGAGCAGGGTTTTTAAGGGTTATCAAGTCACGATAAAATTTATATAGAAAAAAAGTGACTCTTACCACGATATTTTAAATTAAACAACCCCTAAAAACAATTTTTTTTTTTATACATCCTTTATAAGATGTAATATCCAGCGGCGGGGGGGGGGGGGGGGAAAAAAAGGGGGGGGGCTAAAAATTTGACAACACATGCAATCAAGTAATGCACATTATAAGAATGTACCGGTAACACACGATATAAGGAAACCACTTATCCTATGCTTATCTGTTAAACTACCTTAATATTATGTGGTGGTTTATTTTTACTTCCAAAATCAAATTATAAGACATATACATATAATTTATAGGCCCTATAGATTGCCTCTAACTCGACACAGAAATTATTTCCCTTCATAGGCTTCAGCTATATACTTGGATGCCCCCCACTCCCACTATGGTGTAGAGCAGAGTTCCCCAAATAAGTGTGCCTCACAGTGGACATTCAGCCTGTTAGATTTTAACAGTTGACATATTATGATTAAAAATAAAAACAACCATAACTGAATAAACAATCTCATCCTAACAGAAGATTATACTTATTGTTCTCTGTAGATATTCATATGAATTGACACAATCGTACTTGTGTACTTGTGAATGGGTTTATTTGTAAAGAGACAAATAGATTGGAGGGTAAGAATGAGTGGATCTGAACTAATAGCTATGCAATCCACGAGTATATGTTAATCAAAGCCACGAGTGTTACTCCTCGTGCTATACAAGAGGCTAAATGTGCACTGGAACCAATGTGGATCTGTATCACACTGAATGCCCTTTAGCGTGGACAGATAGAACTCCATGAGTCTGATGATGCATACTTCCTGGTATGCTTTGGTTATCAACAGTACTGAAAACACACGAACCGTGGCGCGTCATTTGGTGAAAAGATGGGGGGGGGGGGGGGGCAAAAAAAGGTTTTTTTCAATACAATAAATACAATGTCTAGTCCTGAAATATCAATCCATCAGGTAGCACATACGGTACTGACTTACGTTTTTGTCAATAGGAATTCATAATACAAATCAACTTGTGGAGCAAATGTACCGGTACAATTCGAGTATGTAATAAGCCACTGTACTTCTATTATAAAAAAGCTTTTTTATCCCTTAGTTACAGATCCAATATTTCAAATTGCTTATTAATTATACAAATATATCCGGTGTTTTTGTGTTTTTTTTATCCGTGGCTTGCACAGGCTGACAATTTGAGATTTTTGTTCCTTTTGGTGTTTGGGGTGATATTTAGCCTCTTCAAAAGGAAATATGCCTATGTTTACTTATCTAAAGAGGGTGCACAGTTGTTAGTGTACGTCCTTAATAGCAAAACAAATATATTCATATTATTAGCTTTATTCTAAAACATTGAATCTTGAGGCCTTAACGGATTTCGAAATTGACTTTCAAGATCAAATCTTACTGGCATCAGCATGAAGACCATTGCCATTATTTTATAGCTCATCTATGTAAAAATTGGGAGGAAGCATTAAACCTTTTTCATGTGCTTTGGTGAGATGTGGGGCAAAATTTCCGTGGGTCAGGGTCACCATCCGTCCACAAATGTATGGGAAGTCCCTTAGAAATCTGACATAAAATAGGATACCTATACCGGGTAGTTAATTTTTATAATCGACACCATATTGACTGCTGTCTTATAATGAAATATATGGTTGCCTTGAAAATGGAAAACATGGACAGAAGATTTTAGGCCACCCGAAACAAAAAAGAAGTGTTTCCAAAATCATGGATTAGATGGACACATAAAAAAATAATATTTTTTTAAAAACATTTTACTGTAAAAATATTTTCAAACGACATAATTAATGGATTCAGTGTTGTTAGGCAATAGCAATATGGCTCTGGCACAGGAGAAGATGTAACATGGAAAAGGGGGAGGTCAGAAAATCTAAGGAGTGGAGCCTGACAGGCAGGGCCGTCTTGACAACATAGGAGGCCCTGGGCACTGCAATGCACTGGGGCCCCCTGGCCCCTAGCAACACAACAAACCTGGGCCGTTGGAAGGGGGGCACTCGCCCGCCCAATGCTCATACTCATACAGTGGGAAGGGGGGTGGGGCAGTTCCTGCTCCCCACCAACTCACCAAGAAGAGTAAAAATGTAAAATAAAAATAAACATTCAATCAATAAAGTTAAGTTCGATGAATTCAATTTATTGATAAAAAAAAACAAAGTCATTTAAAATCAATAATAATAATTTTAAACATTATCTGATAAATTATCATTATTGACAGATAGATAGAATACATTATTTAATATAAATCAACATATTCGTTTGCGTAATTTTTTTGCAGAGAATTGTTTTATTATTGGTTTAAAGTCAATGGTCTTAAGGGTGTCATTTTCCATGAACATAAGTGAAAGCCAGTCCCATTGTACTGCGAAGCTGATTCTTACCTTAATCTTTTTCGATTCATATCTGGGAAAACTAAGACTTGTTGACGAGAGTTATACCCCTTTAAAGGTTTTAAAACTGTCCAACTTTAATTCGCATTTATAATATTAATTTTGGAACGTGCTGATATATATTGTGGGTTAAAATTGGGAAATTAAAAACGTTTAATCCAGTTAAATTGTCAAAATCTTTCAATATTCATTAAAAATATGAAAAGCATGATGCTTCTTTAAGAGTGAGTCTCCTAGAAACGTGGGGCCCCCTACAAGCATGGGGCCCTGGGCCAGTGCCCACTGGGCCCATGCCTTAAGACGGCACTGCTGACAGGTAGCAGTAATTCATGCCCCATCAGCACAGGAACCATTCGGGAACATGAATTGACAAGAAATCTGATACGATCTTCGCCTTTTTTTCCTAGACAGGTAGTCTAGCCAGGTATGTGTGTCCATCCTGTATATTGTGAGGTTGGAAAAAGTCCCCGGTATTCAGATATCGGAGTATGAGATATATGTGAGTAGAGAAAGCAGGATACGAGCTGTGTTTTATATGTAGTGTGTGCCATCCAGTCATGGAGGAAGTTTGAAAGAGAGGAACAATGCTTGAACAGTATACCTAATAATGCGTGGCCAAATTAATTCTGTGTGACGTATGTTTCTTCCGATGATGGAAATATTGTCGCAAAATTTTGACCATGTTCTTGCGGAACCCTACATCAGTCAAGCTGGACTCTCTGTAGTGAGCAGCATCAGCTCCAAAAAAACGTAGCGCTTTTTCTGGTGAACATTTAGAAAATGGGGACAGGAGCTACTGAAAACTATCTCAATTTTTTTTTTTAAATTACAACAATTAAAAGCAAAATATCTCACCAAAGGAGCGCTACAGTTTTTATTGGCTATATTCATGCTCTTGATGAGACGATTATGCTATTGGATATGTGTTTCTTTATTCATAAGGCAACTATTTTTGCAAGTATTAATAATGTTAACAATTTTCCAAGACGTAAAATGAGTTCTTACTTTTGAGATATCATGAGCGACCCTCGGCTTAGGGAAGAAAAAAAAATAGCTGGTCCACGGAGTCAAAAACGTTGGACAGCACTGCTCTAAATTCTATCACTACGGGCATAGCTAAATTGATCTGTGTCTCCATGGCTGCACGTGAGAAGAGCTTTTCACAACAATCTGTAAGACCTGTATGCGACCTAAAAAAATAGTCAAGACTTGAAGATCATACAGTTTTATGAATTGATCGTATCATCATGAAGGGTGTTCGTTTTTAAAATGCGATTGACAAGTTTGCAGCCTTAAAAGCAACGAAGGGAAAGTTGTACCAGTACATTTTAGTGTTAAATTATCAAAATATAAGTAGCAATTTTTGAATGATCTGTGTATGGCTGTTTGAGATCATTTATTATAAATTTCTTGTCTTCAAATTGTTTTATTTATGTGCTGAAGATGTATAATGCAATCAAAAAACATTTCCATTTATTTTGGATCAATAAAAGAATCTTATCTTATCTTATCTTATGGTTTCTCAAGCTAGAGCCTGCATGATTTTAAGGTAACAAATGACTTCCCGGGAAATCCTCACATCCCGGGTGCAAACTTTCATAATGTAATTTCTTTTAATTGTTTTTTATTTCTTTCTTTGTATTTAAGCAAGTCAAGGTGTATCTTTTAGACCTCTCGGGGTCAAGTGCCCCCCCCCCCACCCGAGAAAAATATGTGCAACAAAAAAGCGAAAATACAATATATTTTTTGTAACTTAAACCTAATTTTCCCAAGCTAGATGCCCTGTTTCCCTGACATACCCTGATATACCCACTCCCTGTGTCAATTTTTCTAACAGAAAAACTGCATTCGGGTACACTGCACCCTTTGATTTTGAATTTATCAAAAATTCCCCAGACCCCTCTCCATTTTCGT
This sequence comes from Lymnaea stagnalis, assembly GCA_964033795.1. Lineage (NCBI taxonomy): Eukaryota > Metazoa > Mollusca > Gastropoda > Lymnaeidae > Lymnaea > Lymnaea stagnalis. The sequence goes on from CAXITT010000061.1 coordinate 1,822,688, forward strand.
TTGGTAGCTGTCCGAGTCCTCACTTTCTGCCCGCTTAACCTTATCTAAATAACAGTTTCCTCACTGGATGATTGTGATTAAGATGATTGACTTGAACTGAAGAATATTAATATATTATTTTCCTTTTATTTTGTTTATATTTTTGGGCTATATAGATTCAAGGGATAAAACTTAAACGGAGCCAAATGCATACCAACAACTAAACTGAATTTAGTTAATGTTGGTGGAGGGATGGAGTTATAACTCATCCTGGTCACCGCTTGCCCATTTGCGTAGCTAGGGTAGGTGCCATACTCAGGGCAAACCCTAGTTATTAATTTATTCTTCAGTGCAACAAATGGAAGCCTACTAATAACATCACATTGGAGATGGCGTCAGTGGGTTGTCGAGCGCGAGCTCTTAATAACCCCCCCCCCCGCCTGGGGGACGTCCGGTCGACTGAAAACGCCGCGTTTAAAGCGTTCGCGGTCCACTCTTCTGGGTCTGAACGCCTTTAGTTCCTCTCCGGGGGAAAGGTGTTGCGTTACCTTCCCCAGCGCCCAGAGAGTTGTCCGGTCGAGACCTCAGCGGGGATGAAACGATCGCCTAGGAGCGGCTTTCTCAGGGCCACGAAGCTAAAATCATCGGCAAGGGTTTTGACCGACACCCAGACCTCATATCCATTATCGGCAACAAGTAATCATGTTATTGCGTTCCTCCCGTTGTGTTGGGAGTCATGCAGTGGCCGGGGTTTTTTAGCTTCGGGAGGAAACCTCCCAACTAGTCTGCCACGCCACGAAGAGGTGAAACCCCTTGTGGACGCCCCAAAGTTTACTTGGAGACGCTCCGCTTCCGTGGACAGGGAAGCCTACTACACAACAGTATTACCTACTGAGATGTGGAAATTCATCGCCTGACATCACACCAGTGTTTCGTTCAGAAATTTTTCCCCGGGAGGGCACGTCAGATTTTCGGGGGGGGGGGGGGAAGGAGGGGNTCGATACACACACCAATAAACACCCCGATCCACACACCAGGAACACTTCGACCCACACACCAACGAACACCCCGACCCACACATCAAAAAACACCCCAAACAACACACCAACAAACACCCCGACCCATACACCAATACTCACCTCGACCCACACACCAACGAACACTTCGACCCACACACCAACGAAACCCCCAAGCCAACACACATGAGAACCTTTCAATTCCGCTGGAAAACAGATGATGTATTTGTGTTTCCCCCTCTCCCCCCAGTTTCAAGACGCGACTGTCCGGCAAGACTCCCTTCCAGGTCAAACTCATGTTTGCTGACGAGCGTTACACATCACTTACTAATTATTGTCACTAAGACTAAGGTAGCGGTAGTTATTTTAAATTATTTTTTTTTTTGGTGGCATAATAATATGAATTATGATCGCGGATTTTTACGCTAGATAACGGTTTATACTTTAGATGTCTTGTGTTTAGATTGTTCTGATTGTAAAATGTTGTCTTGATCAAAATATGTATTTATTTATCTGCTGAAAATGAACATGTACATTGTAATCAAAAAGCATTTCCATTTATTTGGATCAATATATCAATAAAAGAATTTTATTTTTAAAGATCTTATCAACGTCGGCGAAACGGCATCAGCGAAATGGCCGTGGTAAATCATTATAGATCCCATGTCGATTATAACTTATAAGGAATTGAATATAAATCAACTGACGATAAGATTATTTATTTGATTTAATTTATATTATGTACATTTAAATTAGTAATAATTTTTGTGTGTATTATTTTCAAGATAATCATATTGATTTATTTATTAGGTAAACAAGCCACTCCTTGAATTCACTACACTACTTTTATTGGGAGTATTCACAACAGCTACTCCTCACTGCAGCAACTATCCGTTAATGATCATTTTACGAACAGCTGTTGGAACTTGTTGCGGCTGTGTAGACACAAGTAAGTTTCTTGAAATTTATTAATCCAATATTTTTTTGTTCAAATTCAATTGTTTAACGTAAAATGTCTAGATTTTGAGAATTAGTACCATTAATCGTTAACCTTAAATTTATAATCAATAAGTAATGTTGAACTTAGTTGTTCAGCCCAGGTTTTCAAACAATTCATGACACACAAATCATAAAATTGTTCAAAAAGCCAAATTGCTTGATTTACAGGAAAAATAAGAAATTCTTACTGGCTAAAATGTTAATGGTTTAGTTTTTAATAATGTATGTAGCCATTGGTGGCATTAATCCAAAATTTCCAGGAAGCAGTTTTAAAAAAAGAAAGTAATGTCTAAGACAAACTGTCACAAACTAGGGGTTCGACCTTGAGTTAAATTATTTTCAAATACCGGTACGGTAATTCAACTAATGTTTGGCCAAACTTTTTAGATTTTTAATAGTATTAATAGCATACCATAAAAATAGTATAATTAAATTAATGGTTATCTTATTCGACTTATCATTAGAGAGTACATTAATGTATAGTTAAGTCACGGTGTTCCTGCGGTAGGTCAATACTTTACCTCCAACCTTAAATAGCAGACTGACTGATGATATTACCCTATTAATTTTTCAGCCAGTATTGCAGAGCATATGAGGATCTGGGGAAATGAAGGTCAAGCCTTAATGCAGCTACTTCATTTTGCATTAGCATTAGGAGGAGTTATTTCCCCTTTGTATTCAGAGCCATTCCTTGCTGAGAAGAGTCTTGAAAATGACACAACTACTGCAATTCTAAATGAGACTCTAAGTTTAAATTACACAAATATGTCAGAAAATACACTTCCTCAAACTACTAATGTGCACTGGGCTTTCCTAATCACAGGAATATGGACACTTCTGTCTTCAATACCATTTCTTGTATTCTGGATTCAAGGTGCCATTAACAAAAAGAAAAATGAATCAAAAAAAGAAAATAAAAAAATAACCCAGAGAGACTTACCTAAGCCAGTTTTGATTTTAGTTTTACTGACATTGTGTTTTATGTATGTCTTGTATTGTTGTGTTGAGGACACTTTTGCATCTTTTCTCATGACATTTTTGGTAAAGGAGTATGACTATGTAACAAAGTCAAAAGGGGCCCATGTTACAGCTCTTTATTGGGCTTCGTTTGCAACATCCCGATTCTTAATGATATTCATTTCCAAATTTATTACCGCTGTTCACTTACTCTTTATATGTTGCACTCTCATGCTAATATCTTTTTTGGGGTTTTTTTCAAGTGCAATCTTTGCTGTTTCAAATCCTGCTGTCATCGACGGTCTCATATTTTTCTCTGTCATGGCTGGATTAAGCATGTCAGCTGTATTTCCCTCTGGCTTTTCATGGACGGAGGCTGAATTGCTGAAAGTGACTGGGCGTGTTTCATCATGTATTCTTGTTTCTGCATCAATAGGCACAATGGTTAATCCGTTGATGTTGGGCTATCTTATGACAGAGTTTAGTAACATATGGTTCTGTTACCTCTTGCTTGGTGAGACCATTGCCTTGTGCTGCGTATTTCTTTTTCTCTGGTCTTTAAATCGATTTATTTTAAACAATCGATATGGTTCTTTAAATGCCCAAAGATCGCTTTCCTTTTCTGTAGAAGTAGAAGCAAATGAACCGGAGCAACCATTGGCTGCAGGTGAAATTTACAGAAAAAATAACAGCAACTCTAGTTTATGATAATTTATTTGGGAAGTCTACTTATTTTAGATAGGGTACTAAATACATGTGGTTGCCTGTGAAAGGAAACACACTACCGGTATTTTACTGGTATGTCAAAAATTACCTCTAAATAGTTTAAAAAGTGTCATTTTATTTTATGCGTATTGATATTTAAAATAATTTTTAAAAGGAAATTTAATCCTAGTCACATCTAAAAAAAACTTACTTTAATTAATTTAATATTTTGTGAGGATCTCTTATCTTTTAGTGTATCACTGTATTTAATTATTATTTTATTTACTATCTTTTTAATTTACTTGTAGTTCTGTACTGGTATACCATTTCTTATGCTATGCTTGGTCTGGGAAATTTTAAAAAGGGTTATTGTAACATTTTTGCGATCGGTGATCAGTTATTTGTTGCAACAAGTATAATATATGACGAGTAGGAATATAAATTAAAAGTAAAGAAATTGAATAGTATTATCAGTATTATTCATTTTAGGACCGGTACCTACCAGGGCATTGGAGCCAGAGCTGCCCGGAGCTAGTGTTTTCACTTGTACTTGTAGTTGTAGCGGAGCCGATATATTTGCTAACATATTTGGCTCCAGCTCCATAGCAAATCTTCTGTTCCAACTACAAATGTTATTATGTGCTCTTTAATTAATTTCTCTTTTAATAATTTAAATGCTGATGATCTTTCTAGTTTACAGTACATGAACAAAAAAATCACCAACAAAAATTGGACTTGAACTTTTAAACAGAATTACATTATAAAATCGAAAGAAGGAGAAATAAAAATTCTCTTTTTTTCCTCGACAATTTCTTTCTGATCCTGTGCATTTCTCCAACAGTTGAAACTGCCAAAAAAAACAACATAAAAATGCCATCTCATATGGGGTCAACCATAAAAGACGTCCACACAAAAGGGGGGAGGGGGGGTTCAGCAAAAAGTGGACTAAAGTGGACAAAGGGGGGGAGGGGGTTTAGGACAAAGTGGATGTCCACATTGTAGTGGTTTTTTTTTTAGTGCAGCAGTTTTGCTTAAATTTACTGCAAATTTACTGCCCGATCACAGTTACAGTAGCATGCCTTTTGATCTCTATTGCCCATCGGTGGCTGGGAGAATATGCTTCTGCGGTAAATATTTCCCATCACAGGCGGCAATGAAAAAACATAAGGTCGTCCATTGCAATATTCCTGCTAGTGAACATAATATGCCAGACGAATCAGACGAAGAGACTGCCACTCAAATTGAATTAGCAATTGAAGACTCAAGAACAGATGTTGTCATTATACGAAACATGTTTGAATGGCTGCAGTCCGAATTTTCCGTTGATTGAAGAATGGTGGATTATTTG
>CAXITT010000061.1:1827836-1841440 GCA_964033795.1 Lymnaea stagnalis
AGGGGGAGGGGGGGGGGGTAAAAAATAGCAAAAATTGGTGGACGTCTGTTATGGATGGCCCCTACTTAGTTTATTTTGTATTCTGTCGTATGTAGGCCCTATATTCAAAGGTGCAAACAGAAACGAGAAGGAAAGCTTTTCGATAATGTTTTTCTAGCTGCAGTTGATGCTGATGCAAGATATAGGATTCTATTAGAAGAAAACCAGGTCAAAAGGGCAAAACAATGGTTAAAAACAGTGATAGAAAAAATACATAAAAGAGGGATGCCAAAAATAGAAAGAACAACTGAAACATCTACAACACTTCCTTTCAATTTCATCTGAATCTAATTCTAATGAAGAGGACGATTTTGAAAAGGAGATAGATAAAATAAAGAGAAAAGGAGAATACATTAGACCAACGATAAAATAAATTTCACAAGTAAAGATTCTTTTAACCAAATTTTCATAGATGCCTATAAAGAAATGGACGAAAAAAGACGCTTAAAACTTAAAAATCAAATCAGCTTTCGAGGGAATTGAACACTACCCAAAAAATATTCAAGAGGTGTGTAGAATAGTCACTTGTTTGCTAGTCTCGCAAGCAAGCGTAGAGTCTATTTTCTTCACTTAGTTAATAGCGACCGATTTGCTTTCTTCACTTAGTTTAGTTATAGCTAGCGATTTGCGTTCTTCGCAGATTTATTTTGGAAAATATTTTATTTCTTCAAGATTTTGCTGATTAATAGTCATACCAGCATCATTATAAAGTTATACCAGCATCATTATTTTATTTTCCTTTAAATTGCTTAAATATAATAAAAAATGTTTCACTACGTAATATGTAAATTTATTTTGACTTTTTAAATTATTCAGAGCTGCTATGGAGTCTTATTTTGATTTTTTAAATTATTCAGAGCTGCTATGGAGTCGGAGCCAATTTTTAATCTTCTAGTCCAATGTCCTGCTACCTACTACTTTTTCAGTAATAAATAGTTATAAGCACACAAAACCAATTGAATTTATAAAAAATGTAATATATACTAGTACCGGTAGTAGTAGAAAATCACTGAAACATCATAGTACTGCACTGACCAAAACATTTTGGTGCCTCAAATGTCAAACTTATTCCTTGGGGGGTATATTTGAACTGCATAGACCAAAAATTACAAGTTTATCCAAAAAAAGCTCCAGGTTTTGATAAAGAATATATAACATAGCATTAAATTCACCCTATGAACTGGTCAAAAGCTAAAACAAGAGAAAATATTTTTGTTGACCTAGGTTATGTTGGACTTATGTTGGACTTGGAGTATTATAATTATCATTTTTAAATTTTAATAAAATGAATTTTACTCAAATTTACAAGATATAGTTAGTACTGGTACGGTACAGATTTCATTAAAAAAAATTATGCAACTCTTCGAGATCTACTTACCAAAGGTTTAATCTTCATTCTAAATTTTTGTTTGAAATTAATCTCGATAACTTTAACACAAATAATTTACAGGTAATCTAAATTGCACATTACTTCTGAACTTTTCAGCAGGAACATTAATCAGTATCAGCATTATTTTGTAAAATTATAATTGTTTTTATGCCTTAATTTTGTCTCATTATAATATGATAATGGAATAGTTTGTTTTTCAAACTTGACTCCATTGTTATAATAATTAATAAACTTTAAACAAGTGTGCCATTTTATATTTATCAATAGAAAGACCCTCCCTTATATAATAATAAACTTAAACAAAATGACATTAGCAAAATCTATGAAAATGTGCTTTTCCCACTTTAACTATAATACTTTTTTTTTTAACTTTCGAAATACATGTACAGTTGCATTACTTGAATGTTATATAATATAATTGGGTTAGTTGAAAATAAACTTATTTCAATTAATTTATTTTTTGTTGAATTAAAATTGTTAAAATTTCTAACTTCTGTTTTTGGTCAACAGGTATTGAACAACAAATTATATTTCAAAAGGCTTGTCACACTTTACTGTAGGGTACCAAACAGTAACAGCTTAATTGGTATTTAACAATTTATTCTAATTTGAATACATTTAACAAGGACAGCAAACTCATATGAACTACCAGTATGTAATTAAAATTCTTTAAATTAAAAGTGATGTCAAATCCTTATGATTTATCATTTAAATGTCTATGATCCTTAATAGTTCATAACAAACATGACAGCAGCTTAAACATCACATTTTTTAGTTTAACCAATAAAACAAAAGTAAATAAACAAAATAAACATGTTTTCATGCAACCTCTTTTTTTTTATTTATTATATTTTAACAAATATGAGTTGAAGTCTCAATTCTTCACCGTCAATTAGAGAACAGCAATGATGGAAAAAGTATTAGAATGCAGTAAGATCTTTATTTTTTTTTTATTTATGTTCATCTTTCCAAACAGGATTGCTCAGTAATAGTCATATTTTTGTTATAAATACTTAAACTTAAATTTGAGGAAGCAATACAAACAAAACATGTCAATAAATATCTAATACTCGGTAGTCAACAGTGACTCATCTACACAAACCAACTTTCATAGCAAGTTCAACAGTCACCAAAATTTCATAAATATATATCTCTATATAAAAAAAGTAGTTTGTCCAGATATCCTGTAGTAAATACATAGTAAACTGCCAGCTAGTGGAATACTTTATTATTTAGTAGCTTCTTCTAGGTATGCTATAAGGTCATTACGCTCATCTTTCTTCTTTAAGCCTGCAAACACCATCTTAGTTCCAGGTATGTACTTTTTAGGATTTTCAAGGTACTCAAATAGGGTATCTTTTTCCCAGGTAATTCCTGAAATTTAATTTAAAAATTAAACAATAAATCTCTCCCTATATGGAGCACTTTAAGTATAAGTATAGTCACCTTAATTAAATTTTAAAAAAGTAATTTCAACATTAATCACATTAACACAATAAAGTGATATCCACATGATGCTGATTGGCGTGGACCGATTTTAACCTTTATTTCCAAATTCATAACATTATTTAGTTTACTGTCCTATAACCTAATGGACATGGAGATGAGCTTTTTAAACTCTCTATACGCTATGTGGAAATAAAGGGTCACGTGTTAAGCAAGACATAATTACAATTATTTCTGTTAAGCCTAAATAAATATTAGAAACTGAAAAAGATACATGATTTTCGAGTATGAATTTTAGTACCATAAATTTAATATATTTTATGAAAGATATGAAAATAGATATTACATATTTCAAAATAGATATAATATATTTCAAAATAGATATAATATAACACTCTGAAGAAGAAATGAGGTTGAAATAACAATGTTACCTTTGTTCTTATTTGCTTGTGTGTATGAAAATCCTGCAGCTTGACCAGTTTTCCTTCCAAACAAACCATGAAGATTGGGCCCAGTCTTATGTTTGCCGCCAGCCTCTACGGTATGACATTGAGCACATTTTAGCACAAAAATTTTCTTACCCTTCTCAGGATCCCCCATTGTTTTTTTTCTGAAAATAATTAAAAATAAACAACTTTACAAGAGTGTGAATTTGTTAAAGAGATGCACTGAACTTTTCGGTTGGCAGTTTCTATTAAATATTAGTCATCAGGCCCCAGAGCCTATAGTTTAATATTTTAATTAATATTTTAAAAATTAAACATTTCACAAATTTTAACAAAGGAATATGGAAAATTAACCAAGAGTTTCAGATTAAGTTTGTAAAGGCACTATTTTTTTGTTTGTGTAAAACATCTTTATATAATAGCTATAATTAAAATCCTAGTCAAAATTTTTTTGTCATCTAGGCCAGCGACAGTGTGGGCTTTTTGCCATTCATAAATTTTTCGAGGGCCACAAAAATTTTGAAGAAAAAAAAAAAAGGATTTTATAGGGGGGGGGGGGGGGGGGGGGGGGGGGGGGGGGGGGGGGGGGTTGGTTTCCGTCTCATGGCGGAAAATAAAATGTTGAAAGTAGGTCAAAAGCTAAAAAGAAAATTTGGATGTTGATTTTGGCCCTAAAAAATTATTATTATATTTTGGCAGTTTTTAACTACGTTTTTAAAAAATATAAATTCCAGAAGACATGCCAAAACTATTTAGGAAACCATAAGCATAATTAAACGTTTTTAAATTTAAGTTAAGTAGATATATGACAAGCATATGCTTCTCAGATTTAGTCCATAATACTGGTATATAAAATATATAAAATAAATTTAAAACAAACATTTTTGAGGATGTAAATTATAGGCTTACATGCCAACCTGAACCGTTTACCCATACTCTGTAAATCCTGGAAAAAAGGGACCTTAAAACTCATTGGCCATCTAAATTTAGAAACAGTGCAGTTTCATTGATATTCATTACTGGGCAATACTAAGACCACGTAGTACAGCAGTAACTACTTTGATTAGTAAACAACAATTAAAAATCTTTTTGTGTAATCAATCAATTACAAGAACTGCAGTGTTAGCAAGTGCTTTTTGAACTTCTATTAAATAAATTTATTTAATATTACTATTAATGACCAACATTACTCATTATTCCTATTTATTACAATCGCATGGCTTAATTTAACATGATGATGCTTTCTAAACTAAAAGCGTGTGTGATCTTCGTTGTAAGCTATACTATATCATATTACTTTTGTATTCATTATTTTACTCCACCTAAAAACATTCTATTAACATTTTCTATTCACATATTGTATAGAGTTTTAAAAAAAAAAACTATCCTCATGACAATTTCCTTCAGTAATGTACGGTGAAAAATGAGGTTAAATGTTGATGGTAAATAGAAATCAATAACTTACATCTAAATTGCTATCAAATTCATCTAACTCCCTATTTTTTAAATTAAAACTGCTAGTAACCAATGTAAAAAAAATGTAATAAAAATTTGACTTAAAACAAGCTATTTTTATTTTAAAATCCCATTTAGCCAAAATGTGTGGGCAGCGAAGGGGAGATAATTCACTTTTTATTCAGGTATTCAAAACATTGGTAAAAATTATGAAAAAGCTATAAGTTATAATCATACTTTATTCGATTTTTAATTTTTCATGCTGTTTTTACACTTTTTTGGGACTTTTTGTATAGGTTTTGGTCCCCAAAGTTGGCATGTATTATTATAAGCCTAATTACCACGGTTGAGCCAGGATCTGCATATTAGCAGCTTCCATACTACCAAACAGTAACCAGCAACACGAATGCATAAAATCTAGCTCAGCTCTGCTCCATGTTTGTTTAATGATTATTTTATGTTGTCAGTACTTCTCAACCTATGGGTCACAACCCCCTCTGGATCGCCTAAAAAAATGCCAGGGGTAGCATGAGGATTTCAGAAATTTGAAAAAAGGGGGCATTTTACCTATTTAAAATTTTATTTTAAATATTTACAGTGATAGACTTGTTTCCTATTGACACTACTCTAAAAATACGGAAACGGGGATACTACACTTTTCTCTTCTTCCCATGGTGTGAAAAAAATTATAGAAATTGAGAGATAACCATTTGTTTTTATTACACCAGGACAAGGAATAGAATGTAATAAACTGCAACGGGCTCAGCCCTACCAAATTAACAATGTGTGTTTTTATTAATGTGAAAAAGCACCCAAAAAGCTCTAAATTGCCTGCACAGCACAGAAGCACAGTTCGTGGGTTAAAAATCTTGTTTGTAAACCTGGGACAGATATCAATATCGAACACAAGAAAAGGAAGGTTCAGTTGTCAATACACTGCCATAAGACTAAGTTCAAAACAGACTGTCAGCAACAACATGTTAGCTATCCACTGGTGCAAGTTAGTTGCAGTAAAATTATTTGTGTATTTTGTTATTACATTCATAGCAAAGATAGTATCATAAATTCTAAGTCTAAGTTAAATATTACAATTAAAATCATGATCATAAATTATAAGTTAACTATTACGGGTAATACCCATATTAAAATAATGTTATTTATGACATTGCAAGCAATGACATGATCATAAATGCCAAGTTCAGTTAACTATTAAAATCATAATAATTTATAATAAAATTCTTTTTTGGAATTTTCACAGGTTGTTGATTTATGAATTGTGGAAATTTGGCCTGAAACAGTGTAAGGAAATGTTCCCCGACTCATTCAGACATGCAAATTCAAATAGGAGCATCAGACTTCAAACAACTTATATTATAGGTTTATCTACTGTCTACTTTGTCATATAATTTCTACTGCCAGTATTCAACTGCAGCTTTCTTAACTAAATTTATACAAATTATGTTGTAAATTCTAATTTTATTTTAAAGACATTTCTTAAGCATTATTTATATTTTTTAACCTGCTGATTTCTAATTAACATTTATTTAACAACATTATCAGTTTCTACAATATGATTAAAAGTTTATTTAGACATCTCACTTGGTTAATTTTCTGCGATTTTTAGAAATTCTCTAAAATGTTCATGTTTTGTGACCATACTTGGTTAAGATAATTCTAGTTAGTTATAATTTATCCTCTGTCAGCCAATTTCACAATAATAAACTTTAGATGGCCTTGATCATTATCTCGAACTAATATTTCGAACTTGTTAAAGATAATTTTTTAGGATGTTTTAAAAATTAAGTAACACTAAAATTGAATTTTTGTCTCCCTTTTCATAATTTGTCAAATTGTGCAGTAAATTTTGGGTTAACAGTATGCGTTTTGCCAAGAGTTGTCTCACCCTAAGCGCAGTGACGTCACTTTGGGGAATCCCAACACTGGACTTTGGGTGAATAGACCTATTAATTGTAGGACCCAAATCATGTGTGTTATAACATTCCTGTTCTCTATTGAGCATATTTCGTGTCATGAACGATACGGTTAATATGAAGTATATTAAAATGAAATTTTCCATTAATTTGTATTAAAATTCAACTTACATGTTTCAAAAGCAAGGAGTAAAGAAACACATCCTTGCCGATACCCCAAGAACCAACACCGGTGAAAAAAAATATGTGCGCCAAAAGTGCTGTATTTTGATTAATTGACAATCAAAATACCCATGTGCCATATTAATATGTTGAAACTTCAGTAACAAAAGTGCATTTGGAATGATCTTCTAGGGACTGGGGAGACCCGTCCTCCCATTTTAAATACCAAAAATAAGAAAGAAAGAAATCCTCTAGGGAGTAGAAACCCCTCCCCAATTTAACAAAAATATAAAATAAGAATAAAATAACTTGCATTAAGAAATGTGAATACAAACATCAAAATCTTTTTAGTACTGTAGTACGGCGCTAGAGACGGAAGTGGACCTGGGGAAACCTCCGTGTAAGCCATGGAACACATCGTCGGCCTTACCGCAAACCCAGAATCAACCATTTGTGCGTCTGCTCATTTTTGTATGAATTAATTTTGAAAAATAAAAATTCATAAATTCATGAATATTGTCATATGATTTTAATTTCCCGATTTATCAAGGAGTTATTTGTTTTACTAAAGTAATGTATCCAAATGGAGACTCTCATCATGAAATTTATCCCGATTTGCATTTAAAGTACCGACTAATGCTATTGTATACAAGTAAGTTTAATTTTAAATATAATTTCCGGACTTTAAAATTAATAATAAAACAAAGTGATATTTTTATAATTTTAATTGGCTGAAGTATACATTATCCGTTTATACTTGTATTGATATATTATATTTGAATTTCATTGAGTTTCAATAATTATATAATAAATAAATAGCGTCGCTATGCGAAATAATTTTGTTTTTTAAATCGCGGCAAATGGGAACTTGCGGAATTAAAATAAATTTAAAGTTAAGGACTTCTGAGTTATTAACTAAATATATTTCTTTAAAATATGTTACAGCCAAGAATAATCTTCTAAATTTTCTAATATTGCATACTTTTACTGAGTTACAGTTACTGGATGAATATCTTTAAAGATTTTACACGAAAAACAAGTGGTGGTAAGTTTTAATCTAATCACTTGGTAGAAAAATGCATAAAGAATAAACTCACAATATTGTTATAATATATGTTATAATGTATTTCCTATGTACAATGGTTTAATTTTATTTTTAGGCATTTGGACTAGGATTAATGGTATTTTCCCTTACTGATAGCATACCATTACTGATAGCATTAGTGTTTATTTATGAATCAATCAATTTTTTTTTTTCACAGGTTCTTTATTGAGCGAATATTCTGTGGTGAAAAATCTTACCTAATCTTATGTGGAAATCAAGTCCAGGGCAAGCTCTTATTTATCAAATATAATTATTATAATAAAACTGCAGACTATTTTAATAATAATAATAAAGTTCATTTCAAAAACACGCTTCATCCCCAAAGGCTCGAAGCGCGGTACAAAGTAAAAAAAAAACAACAAATCTATAGTTTACCACATTTAAAACAAACGCAACACGACAAAAACTAAGTACAAGCATACAATGGCAAAGTCTTTCTAGCCATTTCAACCATAAGCAACACAGCCATTATGCATTAACTGGAAAATAATGTTGACAATCATCCCAGAAGGTGTTTGCGAAATAGATGTGTCTTTAAATCGGTTTTAAAGGACTCCAGTGTCTGGTTGTTTCTGAGATCGACAGGAAGGGCATTCCAAATTGTTGGACCAGCAAATGCGAAAGTGCGCTTTCCGTAAGTCTCAAGGCAAACACGTGGTGTCGAGAGTTTGCCACTATCGGATGAGCGGAGCTCTCTAGTGGGTACATAAGGCGTCAGCAGCTCTTTCAGATAGGACGGCGCCAGGTCATGTAAGCAGCGGTAGCACAAAGTTGCGATTTTGTACTCCATGCGAGCACGCACTGGCAGCCAGTGCAGCTCTCTCAGAAGTGTTTTTGCATGGTCAAACTTGCGTTTGCGGAGAACAATGCGAGCCGCATTATTCTGTGCTATTTGAATTTTATCCAGGAGCGTAGCTGGAAGACCCACCATAAGAGCATTGCAATAGTCCATGCGTGATAGCACAAATGCAGACATCAGCCTCTTTGTTGCATCAATTGTTAGGAAGGGCCTGATGTGACTAATCCTGCGCAGCTCTAGAAAAATCGCCTTGCATAGCATGTTAATATGACTTTCAAAAGTTAGTCTTCCATCTAGGTAGACACCCAGGTACCGCACTGTTTGAGCTAACTCAATACGCACACCTGAGAGAGTAATGGATGTAGTGTTATTTGCAGATTTTTGCTTCTGAGCGGTCGCGATGGGGAGCAGCTCAGTCTTATCATCATTTAATTTGAGCTTGTTTATCGTCATCCAGTGCTTAACCGACTCCATTGTCTTCTGTGTCATACTGAGCAGCTGAGGGAACTGAGAAGGGATCACGGATTGATGAAGTTGTGTATCGTCCGCGTACATGTGATACAACATGTCAAACTGCCTGATCTCTGCGCCCAGTGGCTGAATGTACATCGTGAAAAGCACTGGGCCTAGGACCGAGCCCTGGGGTACTCCGAATTCGATATTAGATTTCTTCGAAGTCAAGCCGTTTGAAATAACTGACTGCACCCGATTAGTCAGATACGATCGGAACCAACACAGGACGGTATCAGTGAGACCGAACGTTTGTTGCAGACGCTGGAGCAATATGCCGTGGTCGAGTGTATCGAAAGCTGCCGATAAATCGAGTAAAGACAAAATCGATACCTTGCCCTCATCACAAGACGACAGAAGGTCGTTTACGACGCGCAACAGAGATGTAGCCTTGTTTTTACCGGTTTTTAAGAAGTAATATTTGTGCAGAGTCCATAAATATAATTAAGGAATACTGTAGTTTATCCGCCTGTGTAAAGTGAGGATTATAACAAAGATATATAAAAATACTGGTACATGGGAAAAAATAGATCACATTAGTGAGGAATGGATCATTTTTTACATTAACCCTTTACAGTCCAACCTATTCAGCCTTGTCTACTCCCAGCGCACAAGCAAAGGGACATAACTCCATTTTAAATGAAGGTTCTTTATCTAATTAATTTTCAGAAAATAAACTAGAAGCAACAAAATAAAATAAAAAATACCTAAATACAAAGAAATGATTAAAGTTAAAGCAAAAGTTAAACCTAAAAATAGTTTCAGAGACCCTCCCACTCATGAAATAGTGAAGCTTCATTAGGCCTAAGTTCTTACTCCATTTTAAATGAAGGTTCTTTATCTAATTAATTTTCAGAAAATAAACTAGAAGCAACAAAATAAAATAAAAAATACCTAAATACAAAGAAATGATTAAAGTTAAAGCAAAAGTTAAACCTAAAAATAGTTTCAGAGACCCTCCCACTCATGAAATAGTGAAGCTTCATTAGGCCTAAGTTCTTTCAAATGTGTATCCAAAGCTTAGATAGCCATTTTTTACAGCGAAAAAATCGCGACTTTTAAAAAAATCATAGAAAATCAGCCCCTAAACACACCGCGGTCAAACTAGTATCGAAATAAATGCCGACAACGAGGCTTTCTTCCGGTAGAACTATAAATAGTAATGCGCAATGGACTTCCGCTGTGCTAATCATAGAAAATCAGCCCCTAAACACACCGCGGTCAAACTAGTATCGAAATAAATGCCGACAACGAGGCTTTCTTCCGGTAGAACTATAAATAGTAATGCGCAATGGACTTCCGCTGTGCTAAGAACGAAAGTAAACAACCTCGAAACTGGCGGGTTTGGCCGCATCGGACTGTACGCTTAAGGAAAAAATCGGCGCATTTCGGGCGCATCGGACTGTAAAGGGTTAATATCAAAATTAGCATTATTGTACTGCAACATTAAATTTTTTTTTTAACTTTAGCATCAGGGAATACTGCTATTTTAAAATTTAAAAAAAAAACATTGTTTTGAGTTATTTATATAATCATCAGATTTTACTTAGTTATCTTTTACTCAAGAATTATTAAGAAATATATTTAATATACAAATCTATAACTATAAGCTATGAGGCCCATTTTTTAAAATATATTACGTAAAAACAATTTTAATTAAAAGAAAAATTATTGTGCATTTTTTAAAATAAAAAAGACAAAATATAGGTTTTGCTAAAATGTTGACAACTTTTTGATTGTGCATAGAACGTTTGTCATGTTTGACTATGAATTGTATTTGATGATGAAGTATTTTATTTAAATAAATTTTAAACCTTTTATAACAAGGATATTTTTTTTCCTTCATACTGTGTGAAAATTGTGTCAAAACTTTGCATAAATTTTTTTTGTTTAACTCTTTCCATGCCAGGGGGTTTTCCACGTTCGTGCCAGACCAGTATTCGGGCATGGGCAATTTTTTAGGGTGCTCCTATCTATTAATTAATTTTGAATACATTTCTTTTAGCAAGATAGCTTTATTTCATATCAAATTAAATGAAATTAGACAGAGAATAATATGTAAAATATAAAACAATATAACAACAATAAGTTAAATTTTTTAGGTAAAATTGTGAGATAAAATTTTTTTTTATTTTTAAAATTGCACACAAAATCTGAACTTATCAGACTACCATATGGTCTGTGTTGCTGATATCCTATTCTGCTTCAATCCCCAAAATGTATATCCATTTTTTATCATAATGCATTTTACATTTTGAAAATATTCCATTTTGTTACGGAGTTATACCCATTTTTGTAACGTTAGGAGTATTCTTATCTGAATCCTCACTGTTGCCATAGTAACAAAGTGGTTTTGAAAAAAATTCATAACTTTTGAACTACTTGAGCTAGAAAGTTGATCTGGGTGTTTTTTTCAGAATGCTGAAAATCATCATTGGAATCAGATTCAAATGATTCATGGTTATTGTCTGTTGTTTCAGCATCAATAATTAGCAATAAAAGTTCTTTTATTTGCAAAATTGACTACCTCCGTGGTCTAGCAACAGCTGACACTGACATGCTTGGAGTGGGCGTAGCCATGGCTTTGTTTACAAAATTTTCAACAAAAATCGAAATATTATTAGAAAAACACTCGCAAACAAGCCCTACTTGTAACAGAAAGGAAGTTGTAAGAGTTATCCTTCGTTTAAAAACAAAAAAAGTCGGATTAAGAGCCACAGGAAACGAAATAAACTACATTAATGATATCGACAGTATACTGTGGGTTGGCACGAACGTGACCACTCAAATGGACAGTATACTGTCGATTGGCACCGAAAGAGTTAATTCTCCAATAATGTTTCAATGTGTCAATTACTTTTTTATAACTAAGAAAAATAAAATATATAAAAAATATTATATAATGATAGCTGAGTAAAAGATGAACAAGTTAATATATAATTTATTATATAACTGATCAGATCAGCGCTATTTCAGATAAGTTAATTAAGTTAGTTAATTATTTTAAAAAATCACCTTAAGCCTTAAGATTTTTAAGAAATGTGAAAAAAACTTCAGACTGCAGAAAGTGAAGCCAAGGCCAAGCTCTGTTTAAGCTTAGGGGAATATTTGAATTTTATTTAAATTTTATAATTGATTTCACTATAATCATTATGAAATTTTTATTTTAGACTTAGATTACCTGGCCTATTCAAGCCTATTGCCTATTAATATTAATGTCGTGACTGTAGACTAGTGTATAGACACATATTGACAAATTATGTAGTAAAATTGCATAGACTACACTAAGACGAGTATGAGAATGATTTGCATGTTTAGAAAGTTTAGTGTTATTTATTGACTATTGTCATTGTCAAAGTCAATGATGAAAATATGTTAGTGTTAGTAATAATGATGCAATATTCAATACATGAATAAATGATTATGATTATGTAACTTCCAAATAAATTTTTCAGAACGAGACAACTCTCAGTGCTACAATGTCAGTGTGACGAGGACCGATGCGAAAATTGTCATAAGTCTAAGTCTCTGGGATGACGAACTTGTTTTCTGAGACTCCGACTGCTCACTAAATAACTTTAAATAAGACTAAGGACTAAGGACTAAGAGGCGTGATTGTGACCGGTGTGTAACCGAATTTTTAAGTAGGCCTAACTCTTAACTCGGTCTAATTGAACAACCTTCTTGTCGACTCCATTACTTGTATCCCAAGAAATAAATAAAACTTGTTAAACGGTAGACCAAATTTTTAAAACGGTACTTACGGTTGTTTTATTAAATTTAATGCAGAGGTGCTTACTTAGGGGAGAACGTGACTGCAATGACGGAGGTCACCCCTAGTTTCTAAAATGGACGAGATTTGACCTTCGACGTCATTATGATGGGCGAGTTCATTAAAAATGCATTAAATTTTTAAAATTTTGTTGGGTTTTTTTTAGTTTAAATTATCTCTTCGAACATAATAATAAGGAAAATTAATAATATTGATGATATAAAATAAATATTTAAAGTTTATTATTAAAAACCGTCGAAATTTCCAGCTATTTTTAGTAATCATATTGAATACTATTTGACGAAAAGTTAATGTAATGATTCAAATCAAGTAACTTACTAGAAGTAGAAGCTAGGACCAGGGCTACCACACCTTGGGAAATTTCCCAAGATCTTGGGAATTCCCGACCCCCCTTGGGATCTGGGGAATAATTTTGAAAATCAGGCAAAACCTTGGGAAATCTTAACTGGGGGGGGGGGGGGAATTTTGTATTTTTTTTGGAAAAAACGAAACAATATTTGAAAAAAAATAAATTAAAAGTAAAGCAAA